>JAYMFT010036141.1:0-15794 GCA_038088735.1 Panulirus argus | reverse complement strand
GAGAGAGAGAGAGAGAGAGAGAGAGAGAGAGAGAGAGAGAGAGAGAGAGAGAGGAGAGTAGCCACGTGCGATACAGGGCAGTGGCGTGATGCAAGGGGCCTCACTGATCCAAGGGTGAAGGCGGTAGGGGGTCGCGTTACACAAGAACAGGGCGAGGTGAGATGGGCTTTACCGGGCTAAAGTGACGCGAAACAATAAATTACCGGGACAAGACAAGACGAGAGGGAATGGAAGCGGCCAGACGGCCAGGGCAGGGTACGAGAGGCCATAAAGGACAAAGACGAGGCGGTAAGAGAGAGAGAGAGAGAGAGAGAGAGAGAGAGAGAGAGAGAGAGAGAGAGAGAGAGAGAGAGAGAGAGAGAGAGAGAGAGAGAGAGAGACCTGTAGAGGACATGATGTAGGACGAGATCGAGAAAGAGTATTGGACCAGTGAAGCGAGGACAGAGTGGCTATCACACGCGAAGCGAAAACAGACTGGTTTATTGCATGTGAAGCGAGAGAGGGCCCGCGCAGGACGTCTACGGCAGAGACGGACTGAAACAGAACATGCAAAACGAGAAGGTGGTGATAAAGGATGCATGAGGTGGAGGCTCGGGTGATATATGTGGGACGAAGATTGGACGTGAAGCTTGAATGTCAGTCCAGCAAGTCGAAGTCAACCTTGAAGACCTAATGGATGTCCGAGGTTCAACTTAATAGCACCAATCAGATGGATATGAGCCTAAACAGCCCAATTAGCAGCCGAGGTCCACCTACACTCTACCACAAGTCGGGGAGGTGTCTTTGAACAGGCATTTCAAAAGAGACTGCTAGCATAGAGGAAAGCCTTGCTTACTTATTAGTAAGATCTTTTCTAATCCGAATAAGAGAAAATTCGGGAGCAACGAAACACACATATACATATACATATTAAGTTAGCTTAAGTTACTTTAGGTACCTAACTTTATGTAACGTATATCAGTTAGGTTACATTAGGTGAAGTTTTATTATAGATCACGTCATGCGCAGCTTAGAACAGCTAATTCAAGTGAAGTTAAAGAAAAGAAATAATCTAACTACCGACGTATGTCGTTCGTTGTATCAATTTCTGAGCACAGATGGCAACAGCCCAATAATCCGCAAGGGTGTGTGATGTAACCCCGTGATTACAATCTCGTCCAATGAGCGTAAATCTCAAACCCTAAATCTCTGCCCTCAAAATTAAACCTTAAATTCCGACTCTTACAATTTCAGCCGTTTTACTCTTACCCTTAAATCTTACCCATTGAACCATAGCCCCCAAACATTTTATCCTCTCGGCCCCAGAGTTAATGGGCCCAGCATGAAATACGAATCTCGGGGATGAAAGATCTGAAATCCAGAGAAAAACATTTGAACGCACGAGTCATCCAGCGGAAGACAGGTAAGGACCTGGAGCTTTCCATCTAAAGAGGAAGTTGGCCAAGCGCAAGGGAGGTACGAGGAGAAGGAAGGTGGACCTGAGAGCCACTGTAACACTGACTTGAGGAAATTGGAAGCCCAGGACACGTTTAAACTATCTGTGTGAAGGAGATTACACAGTCGTGTTGGGGAGGGAGGGAGGGAGGGAGGGAGCCACTGTTGGAGATCAGGGTAGAGACACAGAGAACTAACTTCTCACGAAGGACAAGACGGTGAAGACCAACAACTTTAGTCGAGGGGTTTGTTGGAGAGCATCGCAGCCGGTGGAGAAGTTCTTGTGATGTTTGTGGAGAGGGTAATGGTTCGTGATTTGTGCCGTCGGAGGGCTATGGTTCGTGATCTCTGTGCGAGAGGGACATGGAACGTGACCACGGGCAAAAAAAGTCACCATCAGTGAGGCTATCATCACCATCCGAGAGCGGAAAAGGATACAGTGTAGTCGTGAACCTTCTCGCCCGACAAGAACCCAATTACTTTGCTCCTACGAGGAGCGCAGCTTTGAAGAGAAAGGAGCCCCATCATCATAACAATATTTTTTCTTATTCTTGTTTTCCATATCCTGCGTTAACGACGGAGCGCCAGGAACAGACGAAGAAAGGCCGCATCCGCTTACATCCATTCTCTAGCTGTCATGCGTAATGCACCCAGACCACACAGCTCCCTCCCTATCCACAACCAGGCCCCACAGACGACAGACACATGCATAGATACAGATACGCATACAGGCACATTATTCATATATCATATTCACCTTTATGAATAAATACTTTCGTATACTTCAGCATTACGGAGGACACTTGGTATCGGCAATGTAACCAAACCAGGGTGTAGGTACACAGACTAAAGGGTGTCAGTGGTAGGTAAAGGCCAGCCACTACTAACCAGTAGTGCAACCTCGCTGCTCTAAGTCTGGTATATAAGAGGAGTCACATTACCATGTAACAACCAACACTAGAGATTCCTAAGCGCTAGCAAACAACTCTAAGTGTTGGGCTCGCATCGATACACACAGCAAATTGAACCAAAAATACCTTAAAAAATGAATTGCAACATCAGAACAACACAAGAACCAGCTCCTCGTTATAATATAGATGGTAATCATGTCATTGTTACTAGGAAGTGGGTCATTATGGTACCTCCCTTAATTATACAACAGGCCATTCGCTAGATGTACACTGCATGGGCGGGACACTGCTCTCCAACGTCTGTCTTAATGCGCGAGCCAAACACAGACCTTAGCCTTAAGACACGACCAATAAGCTCCCTGCCTGCCTGCTTCCCACGCTTGAAAATCACTGGCAAGCTAAGACTGGTCCTCCAAGATCTAAATCCCCTTAGTGCGAAGGAACTGTTATTGGTATCAAGCTGGATGGCCACTGGGGAAGTGCCAGCTGGCTCTGAGGCCCAAGAGGCTATGATCCAACTGTCGAGTACGAGGCATCGACGACATTTCAGAGGAAGGGGTCGTCCACCACTGAATATTGAGCTTTCAAATAAACTTACCGTTTTCTGAGGATTATGGGCTCAGGCTGGGAAATCTGTCATAGTCAAAAACTTCATAAAGACCTTCCTTTATTTTACAGGATGGCTTGGGAAGAGGAAAAAAGGTGGGACAGCAGAAGGGATGGTTTGAAATGGAAGAGAAAACTGAAGTGTGTACAGGTATTTGGTGTAATTTTTTTCATGCCTATGGGTTGACAGGGCTTACTGGAGTGCATTCTCTCTCTCTCTCTCTCTCTCTCTCTCTCTCTCTAAACTAATCTTAAGCCTGTGGTAGAAACGGACGTCAGTGACATATTCAGTGGCATATTTTATGGTGCGCCAGGTAATTAGAACGTTTCAAAATATCACAACGAATGCCACGAATGTGCTCCAGCAAAGCCCCACCGCTTCCAGCAACTGTATATCTCCTCACAATTAAGATGTCAAGTTGTGAGGCATATTCCTGCCTCCGAACTTGATAATGCTAAATCCCTCTGCCTCCAAACTTGATGATACTAATCCAAATGATTAATCAAGGATTATGATGCTGCAAGAGGAACAGCAAGTGGAAGCAGCCGGAGGAGAGCCAGGCAGGCGATTGGAGTGATGGCAATATGATGAAGGGGAGGAGAGAAGAGAGGAGAAAAGGCTGGAGGAATCCGTGGGAGGCGGAAGCTCGCCTTCCCTACTCCCTCACGGATATCCGCTGTCGTCAATACTCTGCAGGGGATCAGGGCGACCTTCCAAGCCACTGTCACTCCACCTCCCATTCCAAAGCGATCCCACACGAATCACCACCACTACCACCGCCTCGTCACCTGCATCCTCCCTAGAATCCGAAACAACCTACATTCATACAAAATGAATATAGAGTCTGTAAGAAAGTTTGTTTCTGTTGTAAATCTTACTGGACCGGGCCTGTTCTAAAGGAAGACCTAACGAGCCAAAGACGAGCAACATTAAAGACTTAGCGTAAGCTAAACGATGGAAATACATTCACACGAGAAAAATGTATGATAAAATGAAATACAGTAGAATTAGGTATAAATTAAAAAAGGAACGTAATAATATATAAAATAGAAAATGAGAAAGAAAAACGAACTTAAATACACAATCACAGAAAAGAAAATAAGAAACGGACGACTAATTTTGACCATTCTTATTGAGACACAACTTTGACTTTCTGGCGCGATATATCCCGCCACTGGGCGGACACCATGACGATGGCCACTATTGGAGGAGGGTTGAGGGGACATTCTTCTTCAGGGCTGAGGACTCTCTCACGTCCCCGGCGGGTGAAGTGCCTCATTGTCTCAGCTACTCTAGAGCTCGTCTCTTTGTTTAGCTTTTTCTTCGACAGATAATCATGCCAGCCAGTGGGAATGCTGACAGATGTGTGCAGTCCTGCGTTCTTTGTGAACTGTGGCGTTTAGCACAAGACTTTAAGTTGAGATGCTCAAGATATTTCAATTGCATAAGTGTTTGTAAGGAAACTCTGTCTAGAGGTAAGGATACCTCTGTTTTAAGAGACATAACATTCTATGCCAACATCTTACCACGGACAGCCTTATTTCTATGGACATGTACGTACGTGAACGTGCTTTTCTTGGAAAATAAAAAGTCCGTGGAAGGACACATTGATCAAATTGTTTATCCTGTGAAACAAAAAAAAAGTATATTTGTGTCAAGACACAAAACTTTATTGCATATTCATGAAACACATACTCCTCAGATCTCGAGTCTTCTTCCCTTACCCAGAGAGAGAGCACCAATCACCTCCCTCGTTTGTGTGTGTGTCTGTGTGTGTGGGGATGACAAGGCTGCTCTGACGGGCGGGTCGGAACACTTTCATCCACTGGCGTGTGGGCGGAGTCCACTGCCTCGCCCACCAGAATGGCGCTGTAATGCATGATGTCTCCACTAATGTGTGTGTGATCAAGATCCCCACGAAACACAATATTCACAGCCTCAAGCAAGCATCTACCATCTTGGAAGAAGACGTCCAGTTAAAGGCAAGAACTGTGATGCACCCCTACGCCACTTAACTCACCTAGAGGCCAGGGGGACGTGGCCTGGAAAGAAGGGTCTTAGCTCTGGACGGTAGGATTTCTACGGGGCGCAGAGGCAGAGCCCGTAATCTACAACGCTCGGTAACACCGCCTCACCTCATACTCTCTCTCTCTCTCTCTCTCCACCAGCTAGGTACCCCCGACTATATCAATTACCTTCATCAGTTCCTTCTTTTTCTTTCTTTCCTTCCTACTGGGATCCTTACTATAATGCTTAGCAACACAGCTGGGAATCCTTTACCATAAGAAAAGGCAACGACATCTCTACATAAGCCCCTTCTTCCGCCCCACACTATCCCCGACATCCTCCCATCAGCAAGGGGCTCTACCCACGATCTCTTTCTCTCTTGAATGGTTCTTCAGGTGGAATCTATCCACTATTTTGATTTCTTTTAAGTAATTTCGCTTCAAATATCCTTATCGTCAAAACGTTTGATATTTTTGCAGACTTTACTCTTTTTAATTTATGTTTCGTTTAGTATTCGTTAATTATCATATAATTCCCATATAAAATCTTAATACTCCGTCCCTCCCCACCTTTCACATTATCATCACTTTTTTGTTTTTCTCTCATCAAGTCATCGTGTTCAAAAAAGTTTCTTCTGTATATTTTTTCCTTTACGTTGTTTTCTATCGGCTTCCTTTCTTTACCCATTCATTCCTCAGCCTGCACACAGGTGTCGCTTAAGATCATACAACAGTTCTTTTCCTTGTCGTTTGGTTTGTTCACTCTTAATACTTCTATCCTGGCTCCAGAATTCTTTTTCTTTTCATTTCATTTCAGGCATGTTGTGGCTTTTCGTTTTCATCCTACGTATCTACACTTCACTTTCGTTCATTTGAGTTTCAGCATAGGCGTTGCTCCTTCTATCCTGACCAACTCATTCTCCACACGCTTCATACCATTTCCCCTCTTTATATTCCTTTCTCTAAGGAGCCCAACTTACCATCATCCTCTCCCCTGTCTCGGGACAGTCCCACCCTCGAGTTACAAAGACAAATCTGGCCATTTGTCTAACACGAGACGCGGCAAAATCAAATTATCTGTTTTTGTGACACCCTTACAAAGGAAGGCAAAGTCTTCGAGCGCTCCCGTTCCGGAAACTCTCAAAAGCGGATCCCATTCCCTCAGTGGCAGTAATCATTTGTCTTACACCTTATGAATGAAAAGAGCTTCACTCATCACAGTGGCATTCTTTCCTACGATTAATAATCAACATAGATGTAATCTGCCCTGAGTCTCATCACCAATAACCTGCTTTGAGATGCGCCACACACCTTCGAGAACAAAAAGGCAATATGGGGTGACGTAGTCTCGGGCGTGCGCGGTGTGCCTAAAGCTGCCCATGACAAGTGTGTCACACTTGGATCATCCCCTGCAGGATGAGAGAGAAATTAGGGCAATAAATGAATAAATAAGAAAAGTTACAGTAGTCGTCTTTCAATCCTAGCCCAGGTCATAGCTGTTGTATCCCCTGGGTCTCAATAAGTACCATACAGTTATAAAATCAAGATTTTATTTAAGGCAAAATATTGTAGCAAAAGGCTTTTGGAAAATCTCTACACCCTTTATCGATATAGAGGCGAAAAGCCACTTCCATAAATTGGCTTATCTTACACACATCTTAATAACGTTCATGATAAATACTTTCTTTTACCCATCCAGAGGCCCAGCTTGGTCCCTAGTCTCAGCTGGTGCTGAGATATATTGTTGTGTACTCTGTCTGGCCTCACAGCCAGTAGGTCTGTAAATCAAAATATTCCATTTATTCTTTCAGGTGATCGTTGTAAAAATTCTTCAATAGTCCTCAAACAAGAGAGTGAAAATAATGCAAGTGATGATCCTTAAGAGTTTTTCTGATTCATTCAGATTCCTTTCTCTCCCTCTGTTGTTATACACAACCACGAAACTCCTTCCAATGGAACCTATTCCAAATTACATCACGATGTCTAATACTCTGCTTTTAAAATGTTTGAAGTTGTAAATGTGCAATAACAATACATGTCCCATGTTCCTCGTTTTATCCTTCCTTTTTAATATTCTTTCTCCTCTTTTGCTAGTGTTCGTATTCTTCTGCATTCTTCAGCCTTCCTCACTCTCTCCTACACATCTAATCCTGTTTATCAACATCTTTAATACTCCACATACGGAGCATTACTTCCTTCGTCCCTCTCCTCCTCCTCCTCCTCCTCGGTAACTGCTCCACTTTACGACCTCAGATCATTAAGGCAGTTAAAATGAGATCTTAAGTTGTCAGCTTTATACTTAACTGCTTTACGTAACCTGTGACATGAAAAATTTTTCTCAAAATGGTTAAAAATGTACATATAATTAAAGGATATAATTTCTTGCTCTGCATTACATTATATATATATATATATATATATATATATATATATATATATATATATATATATATATATATATATAATTCAGGCACTGCAGAGACACAGACTGCTAAAGCAACTTTCCAAAGGAACACGGAGCCAATAAGGCAGAACATTATGTTCCATCATTAGCTGTAAAGAGTGAAATGATTCTTCGCTGACACTGTAATTATCATCAACTAAACAATAATTTAACACTGAAGTAAAATATAGAGGTTTACTGTGTCTCAGGGTTATGTATGAGAGATTCTATCACCAGAAATACCAAATATTTCTCCATCCCCGCTCTGATTTACTAGGTAAGTATCCAAATAAATCATTATTTTTCCTCAAGAAAGATATTTCTTGCCATGCAAAGTACAACGACGATCCATCATTGCACAAACTACCTTTTCTATAATGACAGTCAACCGGACCATCACTCACCCAACATAGTATGTAAACTGTGGGTGGATCCTAGAGTCCTCCACATCCATCATCGCGAGCCCGGGGGGGAAGGAAGCGACAGCTCAAGCTCCCCTCGCTGGGTCTTGTTGGACAAAATGTTGAGTGTGAGCCGGGCAGCTGGTGACCCACCACCCCTCCCCTCCACCAGCTATTAATCATTCCCTTCAGTGCCCTCCAATAACAGCATCTGAAGGGTGAGCGTCACCCGTTGCGGCTGGTCCCCAGGCCAGCAAGATGGATGAACAACAGACCCTTACAGACCCGGGAGGGCCGACACACGTTCCGAAACGTTTCTGGTTCGATGTGCAAACTCTTCTTCAAGAAAATACAAAAGTACTCGTGGTTCAAATTGCCTTTAGATTATCAAATATAGATAATCTATCTGGCCTGTAGACTTGCTATGGCTTTCGAAGCATAGAGTTTTAATTAAAGATTTCTACATTGGTACTCCATCAAGAGTTCTTTACTAGTTTAACAGACCCTGACCAAAAACTGAGGATTCACATACCAATGGAAAAAATGAATTGAAAAGACGCGAGATATTTTAACTAAAATCTACCATGAAAAGTACCATCGTTGTATGATGTATACCATGTGATGCCCAAGAAGTCCAATTCTTCCTATGTCAGACGGGCTAAATTAAACCTAGGTGGAAAATATTTGTGATTTCGCTTACCTTTAAATCAAAAATAATGTTTTAACAGAGTGAAAATGGTGGTTGCTCTAGCATCATACAAGCTACATGTTTTCTATACGTATACCAGTCCCTGTTCCCACTTCATAAGAAAAATCTCAGCACCGTTCACAGATCTTTTAAGGGTAAAAGTTGCGAGACCGTATAAGCCATGATTCATAGAGGCTAAGGTGATACCAGTGGACGAGTAATTAACAATGAGGAGTATTTATAAGTGGTCACAGGTATACATTGGATGCATACAAGTATACCACTAATGGCCATGTGTGTGTGTGTGTGTGTGTGTGTGTGTGTGTGTGTGTGTGTGTGTGTAAGTACAATGAAAGCACTCTGCAGTACATCTCCAGGAAGGTACTGTAGGTAAGAGTGCCAATTATACCTTAATTAGGTGGTTATGGGTTTACTTTTGTTCTCGTTTTCGCCAACACTTACAAAACACAGAATACATGTAAACTCAGAATCGGAAACTCTCCTCTGAATGGCTTGTGAAATGCAGCCTCCGGGGTTATTTCTGCAGTGGAAAGGGAAACCATTTTCCCCAGATAAGAGAACAGTTGTTCACGATGGCAATGGCTCGGGTAGAGAAGCGGGAGGTAGGGGAATGCCCCTCATAAAGAAAGGCTAAGATAATCTTTTTTCCAGGGAAAATACTTTCTTTTATAATTTGATTATTCATCAACGCAGTGCGAAATGTCGTGGCCTCCTGGCTCTTCGATTTCGGCATTCCCACTTACAACATCGGGTAAGGTATTGCAGTGGTTTATGTTAAGTACATACCACAACGAAAATCTTGCAATTCTTTTGTGCAAATCAATCAATATGGCTTCATTTCTTCTATTTCTTACCCTCTGCAGTACTGGAATTCATTGAACGGTAGTGCGTTTCTCGCTCCTTCCCCAGGTACATTCTGGGTGAGTTCCGAGTCTCAACCTGGCAGCCAGTGACCTGACCAGAGACCCCAGTGGGCCATACTTCACACAGGTATATTTGAAGCGCTGTTGGTGCCGTCTGTTAGATGTCGTACAGTCGTGCTCGAGGTGCTCATCCCCAGAGAGGTACAGGAGTAGGTGGGTCCTTCAGTGCCCAGGGTTCCAGCAGCAATTTGTGGTCTCAGCCAGACTTGTTTATTAGCCGCCACAGTGAGCCAGCCACCAGCCGGGTAACTTTGCCACCAGCACGGCAGAGACGTGGCAAAAGTTACACCATGTATATCCCAGGAAGATTTACTCTAATATTAATAAAACCACATAGCATGAACATCAGAATCGTGACTCATGATATATTCAGATAATATGAGATTCTAAGAGCAACAGTTTTACAGAATTCTTGACTTCGAACACGTCTTTGGATTCAGAATGCTCAACATCCACACACACACACACACAAAAGCTATCTTTACACCTTAGTTTATAAACTACAACATTTTCCAGAATGCTTCCACTACGAAGAAATTAATGCGAGGTTAATGCGAGATTAGTCTGGTTACCTTTTGCTGTTGAAAGAAAATTCAGACAACGTAAAAAAGAAAAGAAAAGAAATCATTTGATAAATGAGAACCAATTATCTGACGATGATCTCTTTCTTTTCCCTGTTTATGGACGAGTCAGAATCACTGACGATTATCTCTTGTTGCCGATATGGAGTAATCTAAACACCTGTCAGTATTGGCGATATATCAATCACCTGTATGGTCTGTAGGTATTCCTAAGCAATTCCTCTTGGAATGAAAAGGAGAATACCGTTTGAAAATAATATTCCGGTACGAAAACTGATGAAGGGTTCAGTGGAAACGAAGGAAAAGCCGAGAGTCCAGATGTGCCAGAGTTCGAGGAATCAACAGCAATGTAGAGCAGCAGTTGGGAACGACTCCTGGCTAAAGATGACGATAACCAGATAAGAATGATTAAAGATTAAAGAAAAGGAAGTATCCACAGAAGACATTCACTCAATATAAACTTTCCATGATCAGATCCTGTGGTCAGAGGAGCCCCAATCAGCAGCCGAACCCATGCCTTCGGTGCTGGAGTCGTCGGGAGGCGGCAAAATGGAATCAGATCGGTCGTGAAATTGCGAAAATCGGAAGCCTCAGGTGCGTTTACCTGGGACCCGGAATGACCCATTTGTTCCCTTGATGAATTGTAATCTAAAAGTCTTTATCTATCTCCACACAAACACACACACACACACACGAGACGGAAGTGTGAGAGGTGACCTGATTCCAACCACCAAGTTCCTTTATGACGGTGTCGACAGTGAACAGTTATTCGAAAGATTAAAAAATATAGAGCAACTGGAGGTCATACGAAGAAACTGAGCAAGGATCTTGTTAGAAAAAGGAGGAAAAATAATACTTTTTATAGTATCATTTGTGTGACGGTAGGCGAAGTTCAAGTGATGGGGCCAAACGACTGTAAGACTCCCTCCCAAAACTGCACAAAATAGGACATATATTACACACATATACACACACATGAGGGGACGTGGGGAGAGAAAAAGGGAGTGAGAGAATTGGAGAAAAGGTTGCCAACACCAGTTACTGCCCTTATCCAAGCCAGTCAAGGAGAACAAATGCTTCTCAGGCCCTCTAGGCTAGTAATTCTTGCTGGCCCAAGCAACGTGTTTGTTTATTAGGGGTATAGAGAGAGAGAGAGAGAGAGAGAGAGAGAGAGAGAGAGAGAGAGAGAGAGAGAGAGAGTCTGCAGTAGTGAGAGAGAGGGAGAGTTGGCTTGGGAGAGTCCTGATGGCAAAGTTGTATGGCGGAGGGCCCTTGTAGAGGAGTGAAGTGGCACGTGTGTTGCAGGGGCCGACGAGTGAAAGGACGCTGTAGTGGAGTGGGTTCAGGGATGTGTTGCAAGAAGAGAGTCGGTGCATGGATGATGTAGGTTATTGTAGGAGGAGAGAGAGAGAGGGTGTACACGTGTTTGTAGAAGGCTGTGTAGTAGTAACGGGAGTGATTGTATGGGCGTTACGAAAACAGTGGATGCAATGGTGGTGCTCCGGTAACTATGCAAATTTAGTGTTATTGTAGAAAGAAAAAATGTGTATTGGTGATGTAGTGGCAAGTACGGGTGCTTGTGATGGAGGCGCTGGTGTTGGGGTACAATTACCTGTTGTGGTGGGGACGCTATGAAGGTGTTCCGTGCGTGTAACGGATGAAGCGTTTGAGGAAGAACACCTCATCGCAGCTGAGAGAGAGAGAGAGAGAGAGAGGATCCCCAATTACCCAGACGTCTGGCTGGAGTAAGAGACCTCATGAACGGGAGGATTGATGAGTCGCGCCCTGAGACTGCACGCTGAGGTGAATTTCCTGACACACACACACAAGTCGCAAAGTCCTTTTGTAAATTCTACGTGGGTCAAATATTTTCCCCGAGGACGTAACAGTAAAAAAGGAATATACCTAACACCTGTGTTGAAGTGAAAGTACATAAAAAATAAATAAATTGCCTGAAGGGAGAGAGAGAAGCAGTTTTTAGAATTCTAGGTAATATTTTAGAGCTCAGTAGCGGAGATAAATGGCTGCCAGGGAAGGGTAGAATAGGGTGCATAATTTTCCGGGCCGCCCATCCGTCCTCTGACTTGTAGACGGAGGGACGTGAACACAAGGGCAACACACTGGAAACGTGGACGGAAGACTCGGGGGCGTAACGACAGACTTGACATCGACGGGTTCATAAGACGAAAGGGACGGGTGAAGGTGAAAGATATGTTAAGGCCGGTGGACGGGTGAGGATAGGGGGCACCTGGGAGTTGGTGGACAGGTGAGGATAGGAGGTTCACTGGGACTGGTGGCTAGGGAGCAGAGAGGGAGGAGAGATAAGGGACAAGCACAATAAAGATGAAAATACTGTAAGAAGAAAAAAATACTGAAAGGAAACTAGAAACTGATAAACTTGAAATAAAAAGCTGATCAGAAACATACAAAGACTGACAGACAGACACAGAGATTGCTAGACAGAAATGCCTCAAAAGAGAGATAAGCAGAGCAGTAAACGGGAAAACAGACTGATAGGATATGAATAGACGAATACAAAAGAGAGTGAATTTGATTAACCTTAAAGCATAACAGATAAACATGGGAGCATGTGGATGAACAGAGACAATAATAGACTGGAGACAGAGAGAGGGAAAAATCATAAGAAATAATTGGAAAATCATATATATATATATATCCAACAGATTTTCAGACCCGCCCATCTCTCCAAGACCCTCCTATTTGCATCTCTCGCAACCCCCACCCATAAACAGATTAAACAGCCAAGGTGACATCACACACCTTTCTGCAGACCTCTCCTCACTTCGAATCACGCATCCTTCTCTCTTTCTACTCACACATGCCTTATTCTCTAAGTGGAAACTAATGTTCAGTGCATGTTACCACCCTCTCGATTACCTTTTTCCCAAACAACTTACCAGATATACTCAACAAACTTATCCCACTGTAATTTGAAACATTCCCTTTTGACACAAAGACTTTATATAGCAATGGCATTACACAGGCATTCCGCCAATCCTCGGGCACTTCACCCACAACCGTACATACAATGAAATAACAAACGAATCAACAAAAGTCATCCCCTATTATTGAGAACCTCAACTGCAATCCCATCCACTCGTGCAGTTTTCCCACAATTCATCCTACACAAGGCTTTTACCACCTCCTCTCTTTTCACCAAACCACTTGCCATAACTCTGTCACCTTCCGTATCTCCACGTCCCAAACACCCCTTCATCTGCCGCCCTATCAGCTATCATATTCAAGTCCTTCAAAATGCTCACTCCACCTCCTCTTAACCTCTTCTTTGCCTGCTACCACTTTTCCATCAGCTCCCTTTACTGATGCTTCCATTTGTTCTCCTGATCTCCCCATACTATTCACCTCTTTCCGAAACACTTTCTTATTCTCCCTGAAGTTTGCCGATACTCTCTTACCCGAGCACTTAATACCTTGGGGCGGACATTACAGCGGATGTGACGAACCGAGGGAGCTAAAGTAAGCTATAGGGTTGGGCGAGGAAGCTAGGGTCCTGGGTGCACTGTGGATTGTGTGGAAGAAGAGGTCACTGTCTATTAGGGGCGAGGATGAGTATGTTTGATTTTACTGTAGAGTCGTACGGACGCGAAGCGCGGACCTTAGATAGAAAAAAGAAAGTACAGAAGAGGGCGAATGTGTAATAAATTAAATGCTTGAGGACAATATGTGGTGTGAGGAGGGTAGGAACACCTCAATCCAAGGTGATCAGATATCGCTTAAGCGTGCCAGTATATCGTATAGGGTGCGACATATATCGCACAGGGAGGGGAATACGTCGTGCAAAGAAGGTTGTATCTTGAGGGATAGATGTGATGGAGGGCCTGAGGGGAAGTCTTCAAGTGGGGAAAGGTTGGGGAGGAGAGGAGAGGCAAGGATGAGGGGAGATGGACAAAGGGGTGAGGCAAGAGGGGAAAATGAGAACTGGGAGACCTGGTAGAAGATGTGTGGGTTCTCGTGAAGGGTTCTTTTTTTTTGTGTGTGTATGAGAGAAAAGGACGTAAGAAACTCCTGAGACTCCATCGTTGCGTCTCTGGTTTGTTTGCTGCTGCGTGAGAGGAAACAGTAGGGGAGGGTGGGGCTTTCTCCGCCGCCCGAGAGGCTAATGAGAGGCTCACTTCGCGCTGAGGAAGCCACTGGGAGACGTTCTCCCTGTAGGAAAGATTAGCAAGACGCATTCTCTCCAGTGCTCCGGCTTTCTTGAGACATCTGCTTCGCTGTTTTTTTGGCTCTACTGTTAGTTAAACTGAAACATACGTGAGTGTGTGTGTGTGCGTGTGTGTGTGTGTGTGTGTGTGTGTGTGTGTGTGTGTGTGTGTGTGTCGTCTCATCATACCAAACACACATGCGGAAGACGGAGGGCAATCAAAGACGTATGACAAAGGAAACAATGTCATCTGCTGTGAGGAAGGAAAGACTCATAAACGAGAGAGAGATAGATAGATAGATAGATAGATAGATAGATAGAGAGAGAGAGAGAGAGAGAGAGAGAGAGAGAGAGAGAGAGAGAGAGAGAGAGAGAGAGAGTCTCCACCGTAACGACTGCAGTCAAAATATTTCGTTTATTCAGTAAGTAGAAACTACTAATTAAGCAATGCACGATAGCATGGGATTTTTTGCTAATTAATCTGGTCGGGTAAGTTTCATGGTATAATCGTTGTCCAACTGCTGCCACTTTTAATTAAAGTGAGGACGTAAGTGAGGAAAAGATGTTACATAATTCTGGCATCGAGCGTTCATGTGGTTAGGAAACGCAGGAGTTACAAATGCTACGACAAGGGGCGTCACAGAACACCTCAGGGACAAGCAACGGAATTCTCTGCAACACAAGGAGAAAAACTTCCCCGGGCAACAACACTCCGTTCTGGTATTCTCTTCAGCTGAATGATTGGCAAAGACCAGTACGTATGACCCAGTCTAACTCTCAACTTAGATATGTAAACTGAAGGTGTATTAAGAATCTAATCCACAGGAGTGGATTCAGCTGGAATGCCATGGAAACGTTTTATTTATAGAGGTTAGGAGGATGGTACCAGCTGATGAATCATTTGAGTGTGTAAAGTGGAGAAGAATGTTAAAACTTCTGTATAGCAGTTAGCGTTGCCGACCATGAACGTGCACGCTGGGAGTCGGGACCACATGAGTTCGAATCCTGGGCGGAGTTGTCGGTCTGCATGTATTCGTATCTATCCCACCTTGTGGCAATAGGAACTAATTCAGTTTTAAGACATAGAACAGAGATGCCATATGCAGAGAAGAAACATACACGAAAGATATTCATTGGAAGGATAGGAGTATATAAATTGAGTGCATTGAAGCGAAAATATGTGTCCCTTAGTTTAACTCAAAGATTGCTTGTGGACTTTAGCGAGTAAAAATGATTCTCTCTTCATTAATCTCTTTTAATTAAGTTGTCGAAAGAATTATAGTTGATGGTGCACCATCTGGGGGCAGTTTCAAGAGTAAATAATGCGTCGTGTGTTTTGTATACGTTGACTCAACTTATGCCTTCAGCGTTCGTATACAGACGTAAGTATGGCTGCGTTATCAGTGGGTCTGTATCCGTCTGTCCATCATTATCTTGCCTACATTCATACATGCTTCCCGCTCTCTCACTGTCTGTCTGCTTACCAGCCAAAGTGTTTGTATGGTTCATATTTTTTTTCTCTGCACACACACACACACACACACACACATATATATATATATATATATATATATATATATATATATATATATATAT
>JAYMFT010036130.1:3668-15795 GCA_038088735.1 Panulirus argus | reverse complement strand
TCTCTCTCTCTCTCTCTCTCTCTCTCTCTCTCTCTCTCTCTCTCTCTCTCTCTCTCTCTCTCTCTCTCTCTGATCAGCTAAGTCTGTGAAGCTTTCTGTCATTACAAAAGCTGAATATCCTTTGATTAGTGGGAGGTGTTTGTCCATCCTGTAGGTGCACATCACCGCCGCCACCTGGTGCCAGCAGCACCTTGCGTCAGGGGTCACGACCGGTGCCATAGTGGTGGCTGGGAAGAAAGTAGTTCTTCTTGCTTCACGAGGGAAACCCTGTCAGCCTTGACCGCACTCGTCCAGAGATTAGGTACTCGTGGATGCTAACGTTGACAGACGTCAAGGGTCTGGGGCCGAGAGAGAGTTCACGCTTGTCAGACCCGTCACAGCGCTGGCAGACCTCAAGTGTTTTAGGCCAAGAGAGTGCTAAACCACATATGCCTCTTTCGTCTGCGCAGGCGAAAATTGGTATTATGATGTGTATGGTGTTCTCCGCTTGCTTGTTGATCCCCGGACCCGTACGCGCGCAAAACGTCTGATATCATGGTAATTTCGCATTACCTTCGCTCCCATTTTCATTATTTATTTTCATTTTTATATAGTAATTGTTTATACTTATCAGAATAGGGGAGGAGGGAGGGGGGGGGGCGGTGTAAGAGGGTCAGAAGGTGTCGATAAAGTCTCCCCTTCCGCCGCTTTATATAAAACAGTACACCAGAAGAAAACGGGGTTGAGTGACGGCGGAGAGTGAGAGAAAAAGGGAAATGCCATCAACCGTCACGGCCGCTTCCTGTCCCCCGGCGGCAGCCACGTCCCATCCTGTTGCTACTCCTCTCCGTGTCCGTTGGTGTTCATCTGTCCTTCCGTTGCTGGTTTTGCTGTTACTGCTTCTGGCGCTACTTTAGGTTTGCTTCTGCTGCCCCGTATAAGCCTTTGGTGTCTTTATTTTTCCTACAGTCCAATTAAAAAAATCTCCTGCTTTTTAAAATTGCTCCTGTTGCTCTGGTTGTCCTTCCTACTGTTATCCCTGCTGCCATTGCTTCCGCAGCCGCCCTGTTGTCTGTTGAATTTGCTTTGCTCTGCTGTTACTATCATTTTTCTTCTGTTGTGAGTTCCTGTTGCCGCTCCTTTTGACGCAGGTGGCAACTCTGCTGTTCCTGCTCCTGCTGGCGGCTCCCGTACTTCTCGCGTGTCTCCTGCTGATTATTTGATCATTAGGCCTATCGATTCCCGGGTCATAAATTAAGGCCGTCAGCGTCAGGTTATAGGCAGGAAAAAACTAACTTAAATGCCTTCTTCAGGTGTTTTCAAGATAATGCTAAGACAGTACCCGCTCTCGCTGTATATGTGGCCCTTGGCCGCTACTACTACAGTTGCACTTTCACCCTCTGCTTATCTGCCTCGCACTGTTTTCTTTCCCCAGCACACTCCTAGAGCGGCCCCTGCTCATGTAGTTAGCTGTGCTGTTCGCCCCGCTGGCCTGAGCTTGCGGCAATGTTCTTAACCTTTGCAACACCGTTGGTCCGGTGCCGGTAACACTTGTCCGTCGCCCGTGTCACAACTCAGCCCGCAGAGTGTGACGCCTGTCAGTTCTCAAATTTCAGGTCTTAAATGTACGATTCATGGGTATCAATATGGTATATTGTTACTTTTAATTTCACAATTTTTTTTCTTTTTTTTGCCCCTCTTTTGATGTATTGTAATTCAGCCAGTGGATCTAACTAAACCTTGACGTTATTGCCTCACCCAGCGACAAGCCAGGAAGTCTGATATTTGATTCGTTACGGTGTCTCAGTGTGAGTGTGTATCTCGGGGGCAAAGTCCAACCCTGAATTACGATAACCATTACTGTGCGTCGTAAAAATGCTCCACCGGCTTTAATATCGGGGAGGGTTTTTTTCTCATCTTGAAGACGAATGCCGATAAGACGGCTTGCCGTGATCGGTAGATGGTAGGGATGTTGTGGAGCCAGGTTAGGTAACGCTGGCAGCAGATGGTGACCATATTGTTTACCTCCATGATGCCGCAGCGCCACGCCACGCCACGCTGGGCCGCGTTTAGAGGCACCAGATAATTTTTTTTTTGTGTGTGTGTAACTGCTTCGGTATGTCTGAAAAGTTTCATTAAAATGAATTTTTAAAAAATATTTTAAATGTGTTTATTATTCTTATTGTAGTTAAACCAAAAACCACTCTACGTAATGGCACTGGAGGTTATTAACGTGTATAAGAATTTCTGTGTGGCCGTTCGTGGTTGTTTAGCGGACATAGGTCACCAGAAAACACTATCCTCTTGGTTATATTTCATCCACGGTGGCTTATGAAACTTGGCCCCGAGATGCCTCGCCACATGACCAATATTGAGACAACCAGTCTTAGCCCTCTCGAAAGGTTAGAGGTCAGGAAGACTTTCCTTTTCCCTTATTTTGACGAGTTTTTGGCACAAAGGTTCGAGGCGTCGCTGAAGGACACACCGAACTCGCTAGTAAGTTTTGGCGTCCGTGAGCGTCATTTGCTCCCTCTGTTCTGTAGACTCATGTCCCTCCCCTGGGGAGGAGGCTCTTGACCAGTTGGGGGGGGGGGGCGGCAAGCGTCCGTGACCCCTTTGGGAGGGGTCCGGCGGGCACCAGAAGAAAGGGAGGAGAAACATGGAACTCCTCACAGAAATACCTGGAGTTGCCTGGTCGTCAGGGGTCCTGGCGTGAGGCGCGGCGTCACCCCCGGCCTTGCCCACCGTTTCCTCGCGCGCATTCTTTTTTTTCATCTCGTATTCCCGCGACCGTTTTCCATATTAATTATTTCCATTTATTCCTCTCCCCCCCCCCCAATAGGCGGCCGGACACTGACGGTCTCATTTTGCGATTAAGAGAAGAGACGTTCTCCACGTCTCGCTAAACTAGAGCGGTGAAAGTAATCCCAGATTGTCATTTTATATGACAAGGAAGCGAGCCAGTCGAGCATTAATGATAACTTAATTTTCGCTCTGTATTACTTCGCGTTTGCTGTCAAGACAACGTAAACGCACTCTCGCGAAATTCTCATAATATTTGAGGTTGATGTATATGGCTGTTTTGCCTAGGCTCATAACGGCCAGCCATAAAGTGGAGGTTGGAGCGATATTGCAAGTAACTGTGAGACTACCGGGATGTTGCGTGTGTTGCTGGTGAAGATTGCACGGTGTTGTGTTGCCTAGACCGCCCATCCTTGAGTGTGTGTGTGTGTGTGTGTGTGTGTGTGTGATTACTGTTTGTGTTATAGGGAGGGATTTTTACACTCTTGTTTTGTCCCCGCACCATGCCTTTACTCCTACGTGTGTGCGCGTATATGTTCACACAGACTCGCGCCCCAGCCCAAGCCGGGTGTGTGTGACAATATTGACAGCCGGAAGTCAGTTATCTCGAACAGGATTTTCACCCTTGGACCGCACACGCACGTATACGGACACACACACAAACACACACACACACACACACACACGCACACACACACACACACACACACACACACACACACACACACACACGCGACACCGTAGAGTGGAGCGTGCCAAATGACTGTGCTGGAAGATAGCTACGGTCAGCTGGCCCCCCTCAGTGTCGCTTAGTAAAATACCTGTGATTTATTGTATTGGTGTCTGGTTCATACATTGCTGGACAGTGTCTCTACCTTATGTGTGTGTGTGTGTGTGTGTGTGTGTTCTGAAACAATACCTTGCGTAGCGTCGGGATACAGCGTTGCATCGATCGACCGGCGATAACGAAGTTATCCGTTATTATCGGTCTTATTATAGGGTTCGGATGAAATGAAGCTTCTCGTAAAACTGTCGTTTTATGAAAATGTCGGCTCAACAGAAGCGTTGCAAAAGGCGTTGTTCCATTATAACGGTTGCAACACATTCAGCCGTAATAGTGTGACATTTCTGGAGGTAATGCTCTCTCTCTCTCTCTCTCTCTCTCTCTCTCTCGTGTAGAACTGTCTCAGTTATTTTTTTAAAGATTTTCCTCCGGTTTTTTGTGGTTGCGTACATTGTCGTACGTATGTTAACCTCTGGAGTACGACGTCACGACCCTTGAGCACGACGGGACGACCCTTGGGTGTCATGTGGTGACCTTGCCCTCTTCAGGGTTGGGTTAAGGGCCTTGCCATCATACCCAAAGGTCGTGCTCAAGGGTCGTCCCTTCGTGCTTAAAGGTCGTCCTGTTGTTGTGTTCAAGGCAGCGTCTCAATACTGACGTCACATCCGGTGGACGCGGAAAAGAGGGATCCGTCCAGGCTTTGTCTCGGGAGGGGAGAGGCGAGAGAAGGTGTTTCATCTAATTACAAAAGAGAATAAAGAGAGGGAGTTTTCTCCACGCCCTTAACGCCGCGTCCTGAGACAGCGTCACCAGGAGGTCCCATAGGTGCACAAGAGGGAGGTGGTTGTAGTTCAGTTGTTGACGTGCCGCTGCCTCTTAAGGCGCCCGATGCCGTCTGTGGTGGGCAAAGGCTGTCACAGAGAGGTGGTCTGAACTCGCGCTGCCCACAGCGGTGGCAGGCCGAGGTGTTGTCAGTCTGTGCTGCCATCTGTGTGGCAGCAGGCTGAAGCACTATTGATATATCTACGAATTTCTTCCTCCATGTATTTCTGGACTTGCAGTACGAGAAAAGAACGAATATTAACCAAGTTATTGGAAATTGATTTAAAATTTGTATGAAATGTTTTTCATATGTCATCATTGCGTGAGGATGAGTAAATATCTGGCTCTACCTCTGGCGGACCCTCGTCTGAAAAGTGTTATGAAGCAAAGTGATGATTGGTGTATTTTCCTATCTCTTTAAAGTACGTTTTCGGTCTGGTGGTTTATGGATGTTTATACAAGGAGACGTGTTTGTTTCCAAGGTGAGGTTGTACAGGTGCAGGTGGCGTGGGAAGGTTATGGGGGAATCCTAAATATCACCCAGAAATGACTTGTTTCGAGCGATATTTGCATACAGGGAATGTCTGATGGGTACACAGTAAGACTGATGCTTTACTTGGCTATAAGTCTCGATTATGTTCAGATACCCGTGAGGACAATTCTAGGTGTGTGTGTGTAGGTTATGGTTAGGGAGAGTGAGTTGTGAGTGGCAGAGGTTTGAATGCCTCATAGTAATAAGTGGTGGATGTCGATCGAGGCCTCTCTATCATACGCACGCACATACACACACACGTCGGCAGGGTTCCTACAGCCGTTAATAGATAATAAACCTTTCTAAAGCTGGCTAGGTCAACCAGGCTAAAGGGGATATGCGAGGCTCAGCCGCAAACGGTCTTATATTGATCAAGTATCAGTGAAGACGGCCTGGGTGGTGGAAAGAAGATTATGGCCTGCAAGATCGTAAGGAAGTTCGCGGATCGGACCTTTTTCTGGCGACAAACTTCTTCGTTTGAACTTAGATTTACGTTCGGAACCACACGGGAGTGGGAGGAATTGCACAGTCATATTGAAGTTCGAAGCAAATACCAGCGTTTTCCCCCTCCTGTATTAGGGACATTGTATATGATGAGCTCTGTGGGTATTATGATGACGAAGAAAACGAATGTAGAAAAAGGAATGTGCTGTGGAATGTGTACAATGTAGGTAACCACAGCAAAGAAGGATTGATGTTTGCGGTTGAAGAATGAAAAAATACAAGGAAAGTTTTTCTTTACGCATCGCTGTAATGTATAACGCGTTCGTAAAGTTTGGCCAGAGTATACGTAAAGAAAAAACGGACGAAGCGGAATCGCTTGAACAACACTTGCACTCTCATCCCCACCGTTAAGTTGGCCTAAAAAGATTACACCTCCCTTCCGTCGGGCATGATTGGGTTAGCTCTCGCTAAAACTTCGTTTATGGATTTTCCAACTCCCGTAATAAACCAATTTTGCGCAGGTTGAGTCGAGGATAGGATTAAAAGGCACGTGAATTGAACTTTATGGTATATTATCCCGACGTGATGAGTGGGTTTAGTCAAAAACACTTTGGGGTTCACGTACATTTGTATCGTGTGTGTTGCAAGTGTCGAGATTATCCATTTCGAAGGATAACATCTTCATGTTTTGACGCTTGGCTTCGAATATTTTCTGACGAACATTGGACGGTATCGTACCAAATACCAGTGTCAGGTTATGGTAAAAGAAAGATAAAGATGTTGACGACAGGAATAGATTAAAATGTCTGTGGCCTTTGCACGAATATTGAGGCGAAGATGCAAGAGATTGTATTGTTGCTATACTTTTTTCTTTTTTTTTTTTTTTGTCATGGAAGTCAGAAGTGATTTCTCGAGACACCATTGAGTACTCGGCCACTCAACTGTGCTTATGAGGTCTCGAGTGCACTGAAGAGTGCGTGAGAGGAGAGGTCGGTGCCTGTCTGTCTCGCTAAATGCGAGGGAAGGATTTGTTCTGTAGCGAGGTGGTGTCCGGAACTCGTCCTTCAAGGGAGATTCATTCTCCTTGTTCCAGCTTGTACCTGTTTTTAGAGAGTGTTGATGCTGAGTATTTGAAAGAGGGGGGGGGAAGAGTGTGTAGTTATCGTATCAGTTTACATTGTCCAATAAACCAAATTTTAGTTCATTCAAACTGCAGTTCTCTATATACACAAACACATACTATACGTAAGTCATTGATATTTCTTTTTCTGGAATCATAAAGACCACTGTGTGATAAAACTTGATTTTTTTTTTTCGTTATTTAGTTGTCATAATTGTTTAGGAGTGATGATGTTTGTTTTAGAATCTGTGAGACTAACTGTTGATAATCTTTGCTTTATAGTGCGTAAGACAAACGATTTGAAACTTACATTATTTTGTGTAAGACGAACCAGTCTGAAACTTGCATTTTAGTGTGTAAAACAAACAATCTGGAAACCCCCCCCCCCTGCACAATAGAGTGTAAGACGGACTTTGGAAACCCTTGCATATAGTGTGTGAGACGAACTGCGTAGAAACTTTTCC
Source organism: Panulirus argus (assembly GCA_038088735.1). Lineage (NCBI taxonomy): Eukaryota > Metazoa > Arthropoda > Malacostraca > Decapoda > Palinuridae > Panulirus > Panulirus argus. Next base: position 8,848 of record JAYMFT010036130.1, on the reverse strand, counting down.
ATACAGTGCTTGAAACTGGAAAATCTTGTTTTAGTTTTCCGAGCAAATTATTTGGACAAGTGCATAATAATAATAACACAAACGATGAAGAAGAAAAGTGACACACGAGTCAAGCTAAGCTGTCTGTAACTCGGCTTCAGTGAGTGAATAGAGCACTGGAAAAGGTCTGTCCAGTTTCCAAAGAAATTCCAAGAGGTTGGATCCCACGGCATCCATTAAACAGGCTGGATCCTATCGCTGCCACCAATAGCCTGGATCCCACCGGTGCCAACAGCCCACGCTAAATGACCGATGAGTCTCCCCGGGCGCTGCAGCTCCTCATTGCTCTCAACATGGCCAGCATGTCCGTCCTAGTATACGGCGTCGGGGTGGCCGTCAAGTCAGGCGCCACTCTAGGAGGACTCCTCCTCATTCTCTACATCGCCATCATTCTCTACATTCTCTACAACTCGGCGCTTCTGCCGCCCATTTTGTGTACATCGTAAGTGGCTTCTCGCCGTGTTGTAGCCGTCGGGTATAATCCTCGAGTGGGTTATAATCTGGCTATATTTTAGTGTGTGGCTGTCACCATACTCGCCTCTAGGTCTATATATTTTGTATTGATCTAATGCGAAGATTTCCAGTTAGTTGTCATTTTCTAAACAGGTTCCACAATCCACTGGTGCGTCCGCCACTCTCCTCATTCACCAGCACAAACATTTTTTAACTCTCATCCGCAAATTCTGCAAATTGCATTTTGCTCTTAAGTGGTCTAACAACCCTCCTCACCGCCCGCATCCCCACGACTGCAAACCGCCATCGCCGCAGTCACACACACACGCACAGATCTCTCCCCCACCATCGCCGTCATTACCACATTCATATCTATTATGTCCTGCCACCACCACCACCACCACTACCACCATCATCTTAAGTTGTTAACATACCCCTGCACGGCGTTTTTCTACCCGCCTTTTTGGTGCAGTCTTCATGGACAGAGATTACTGTTCTTTCCTGCCACATTTCCCTCACCAGCACTTCCACCTCCATCCCCAACGCTGTCACTGCTGCTGCTTCTCCTCTCGACGCCACACATCCCCCAGTAGCGCCACTGTCACCTACTCAAACACGGCAGCTGCCATTGCACTGCTGCCACAAGGCACTTAACAAACTCTAATGCACTTGAGTGTTGTAGAACCCCCTGTCATGCCTGGCCCTCGCTGGAGAGTATGGGGGCGGCGAATAAAGCGATGAAATTGAAGGTGATTGAAATTGAATCACCAGGTCGACAGCTCTCTCTCTCTCTCTCGGGGAGCGCGTCGGCTCAGCCTGCAGCGAGACGCTCCTGAAGCTATAATTTCGGAGCTTCGTCATCCCTCTTGCGCTATTACTGTTAATTGTCAGTCCTCCCATGCCCCTTGTCCCTCTGTTGCTAGTCTGTTGCCACAGAGGTAGTACCCGTGAGAACTCCCGTCAGCAACGCTGACAACCATAGGTTGTGTGGAGATTAGCAGTTCTTCGGGGTGTTGCGAGGTCTACTTAAGTGTACTTGTAAGAGACCCTTGGAGGGCGTTTTTCCCTCAGCGGTGGAAGCGTGAGACCTTCTCCTCCACAGCGGCGTGGGTGTGGGACGCCCCGCGGGCAGTGTGCTGGGCGGTGTGGGTGAGGGGTTGACCATTGAGGTGGTGGCTGTGGTTGGGCGTCATCAGCTTTCCCCCAACACATGGGCAGGAGCTGCACCACCCAGCCTCACCCTCACCACACCGCTCATTACCGAGCACGCATTTTCTCCTCTCCTTTAATAACGCCAATCCCAGCACACCCTCCTGCAGGACTCCCACCGCACTAACTCCCTTCTCCCCTTCACGCTCCCGCCACAAGTCTTAAATACAGGACCTTCATTTTCGCCTTTCCAACTCCTCCACTAAATCCTTCCTCTCCATTCAAACCGAGGTAATGTCCTGCACTTCCTCCATCACCTCAGCTGAAGCGTCTCCCTCAGCCCTCAGTTCGTCTTATTACTCGTCTCCCTCGGCCTTCAGTGCGTCTACCGTCCATTCCCCCCTTCCCCCCCCACCCAGTAAGTCTGTCGCCCACTCCTCACCTGTGATGATCATCAAGACTCCGGTGGTCAGTTTCGGGAATATCTTGCCCGTTGGCCTCACAGTTCCTTGTTTGACCATGACGTACGACAGTGCCACTCGAGGTATCACCCGTTCCTTATCTTTTATCTCCTTGCGCCTGTTATCGTCATTTAATTTCCTGCCGTTCTCGGTTTTTACCGCTCCGCCCCTGTCATTCTCCCATGTATCCTCCATCGTCTTGTTGTAAGAATTCGTCGGTAAATACCCTCCATAATCACCAGCACTCGCCTCACCCTTCTTACCATCTCCAGCACCTGTCTGAACCTCCACCATCACCACCACTCGCCTCATACCCTCCACCAACATCTCCATCACTCGCCTCACGGTGCCTCCGGTTCTTCCGCAGGTTCGGCCACCCACTGTTCCGGTCGAGCAAGGAGCGGCGGCGGGCGAGGCTCAAGGACGTGAGGTCCTCCAAGTGCAACTCGGGCGACTCCGGCGACTCTGGGATCGAGGTCAGTAGGTGGTGGGCGCTGGTACGCCTGGTATTGATGTTCCTTCCTTCCTTCCTTCCTTCCTCTCTCTCTCTCTCTCTCGGTGTTTACACACACCGGTATACATGCCATTATTACTCCTAGTTACGTATAAATATAGGTGTTACCAGACTCCGCCTGTTCGTGGCTGCACCGGGTGAGAAAAGTCACCCTTTGGCAAGGCTGTATGTATCATTTGGAGCCGCATTCTCGTCGAGGATCTTTTCACTTCAAAGGGGTTCACAATACCCTAGGGGCTCCTGGAAGTAGCGTAGCCTTGATGCTATTGTGATCATAAGTATGAAATGAGATTATATGTATATAATAGTTTAGATAGGTGGTTTTAGAGGCATCAAAACCTACTAAACCTACTGGATTGTCTTAACACTACTGAAAGATTCCTTTTGCTCAGAGTGTTAAGAAGTAAATGAAGAAATGTCAAGTACAGAACGAGTAAGTGAGATAGGTTAGTATATTCTAAAGGGAAAAGCAGAAGAGAGTGATGATAATAGTGAATAGGATCACGGAATGGTAAGATTACTAATGAATAGAGAGGCTAGGGGGTTTAGATCCCTTTGAAACACTGTTGTTGATTTGGATAGGAGGGAGAGGCTGTGTTCCATCAAGATTTACATCATTTACAATTTTAAGTTACGAAAAACCGCAGGCAAATAAATTGCTTGTTGTCATACGCAGCAAATAACTTAATAATTCCTGTTACGTTCAAACCCGTGAGCACTATGGCTGCGCCCCAGATCCTTATCCTTAAGGGTGAGGATCAAAGGCCAGGCCATCGTGCCCAAGGGTCCTACAGTCATGCTCAAGGGGTTAGGAGATAATTTAATTGCCAGGCCCGCGTGTCACAATAATAGTCTGGTAACATGTTACCACCATCTGCGGCGTTATTGGAAATGTAACGAGGTTGGTGTCACCTTGCAGGCGTTATCATTATACCCCGCCGTCAACGTACAACGAGCTAGGAACTCCTAAATTTCACGTTAATCCCAAAGAAACCGCAGTCGCCTCTTTGCTGGAGGTGATGATAGGCCGTGGGGATTATTGCAGGACACTGCAGGTGTTTTGGTGTAACGAACCTTTGGAACAGCAAGCACAGTAAAAGAGAAAGTATTAAAGATCGTCTTCCAGGAAATGACCAGTTCGGCTGAGCCAGCTTGGCTGCTGCCTCAGGGACCTCTCCCTTGCCAGCCGTATGTCCAATCAGTTTGTTTATAATTCCGAGGGAATACGTCTTTCAAGTCTGTCATCTTTTCCCGTCATCTTTCTCCGTTTCTTTGTTTTTCCTGCTTTTATTTTCATCTTTCATCCTATATTGATGAGTAAATCTTAACTGTATTTATTGAATCTTTTTCAGAAGTGATGCCTGAGGAAATACTTATTAATTTTTTTTTATCCATATTTTTGCCATTTTAGGATATAAGTTTATATATATTATTTATTTCGTTTGTCTATATTTCAAGACAGTCTCTGTGTTCATCTTTAAACCTATAGTTTATCTCTCCATATGTCAATGCAATCTTTTTGCTTATACCTAAAATTTTGTGTATCCATTCTGAAAGCCTAGCTGGGGAAATCATGGCAATGGTGGATAAAGTTCTCGTGTGTAGCCTGTCTGTCCGTTCGTCCGTTAGACAGTAAGTGTCGCATCGCTTATTAGATTTCTCTGACGGTGTTCCCAGTTGAGTCACGACGGAAAGAAAGATGGTTCGAATTGTGTTTGAGAACAAAGGTAGGTGTTGCCCTGTTCCTGCTGCTGCCGCTGCTGCTGCTGCTCTCCCGAACACGCCCCACGCCCTCTCTCTCTCTCTCTCTCTCTCTCTCTCTCTCTCTCGTTCTCTTTCTTCATCCGTCCCTTCCCTTTCTCTTGTCCCCTCTCATATCTTTCCTTCTTATCTTCCTTCCATCCGCTCTTTACCTCTTCTATCCGTTTCCTGGATTGCACGATCAGTTAGGCGATTATTGTGGCTAAAATTACTCCTCTCTCTCTCTCTCTCTCTCTCTCTCTCTCTCTCTCTCTCTCTCTCTCTCTCTCGTTGCATTGTCTCTCAGGGTACATCGGGGAGCAGCCTTAACTCCTCAAGTATATCCCTAATCTCTCCCAGCTCCAGGGATATGGTGTAGGGGTCTCTTTGTCTGTCTGTCTATCAGTCTATCTATCTATCTGTCTATCTGTCTATTGACTCTGTCTCCCGAATAAGCTGTCACTCGCGCGTTATCCACACAGTGTTCTACCAAGAGCTGTTTTGAATGTTACTTTCTCATTTGGTTCTCTGCACATACAAGGGGATCCCTCGTTGTAGAATTCTCTACCAGTATTGTACGCAGAGGAAATGACACACACGTACGCAGGCACGCACGCGCGTGTATTTATCCCAGGTGGCCAGTCCTTTGTAGCAGATACTGTTAGGATTTGTAAAGTGGCAGGAGGGGAGCAGCAGCAGCAGCAGGAGGCCGGAGGGTCGAGAGCCAGGCGGTGGAATGGAAGCCGTTGGGGTAGCAGGTGGGGGGGGGGGGGGGGGGCCATGGGGGGGGGGGGAGGAGTGGCAGGAGCCGCAGGGTGGCCGGG
>JAYMFT010036119.1:0-15795 GCA_038088735.1 Panulirus argus | reverse complement strand
ATATATATATATATATTTATTTATGTTGAAGGCTCCAGTCACGGACAAAAGTCCACATCAAGGCCGGGCCCTAATTGGAATATAGAGAGAATTGAAAAAGGGGGAAAAACATGCAGGGAAAGTATTTACAAATTTTTGAGACAGTGAAAAACCTGTTTCTTGAAATGAGCCAGGTCATATTTATTCATCCTTGAAAATTGTTTGAAATACAGTCGAAAGCTTGGAACATCTGTGTTTATTTTTAAAGAATTTATAAATATATTTAATGTTTTTTTTTTCTAAAGAACAGTGTATATCTAACTCTCACTAGCTTTCTGTTGTTTTTTCCGTTTTCCTCAGCATACGTTTTGCTTTATCCGACAAAGTGTCAATTAAATGACCCGTATTCATTTTCGCTTTATTCATGAAATTCGCGAGACGTTTCATGTACACGAGCATGGCCCATCTTCGATATATCAAAGTAAAAAGAACAAAACAGGAATGAATCACATCTTGAAATGTTACAAGTGAGAGTGGAGACGTAGACTATGTGTTGACTGGTGGACCGTGTTCCCTCGGAGCTCGTGCGTGGTAGCGTAGTGAGTAGGGGTCATACCCGCTGTGTCAACGGTTGGGTGGTTTGCCTGAGGTCTCCGCACCTGGTAAAGTCCAGTGGAGGTAGAGTCGGGTCATCTGGGGGTGTGGTAGAGAATAATTATAGTCCCAGCTTGTCCCAGCTTTGATGATTTATGTAGTGATTATATTCTCTTATGTATATGGCTTCTGTTATCTGCAGTGCTGTAGGTTCGCGGTAATGTTTCGATATCATCATGTTTTCCTTAAGATGCTGACGAGTGAGATTCGTGTTTTTGTTTCATTATTAGTTTAGGGCCTCCGCATTGAAGATAAAGTGTTAATCGTCGACTGAGGAATGTAGTAGTCGTAACGATGTAGTTCACGTTGTTTTGAAGTTGACAATCAACAACTGGGCAGGAGTACTTGGAAACTATATTGGTTGACTGTTGTGGGTTACTGTTCTGTGGTGAGGTTGTTTCTCAGACTATAGTTACTAGTTTTCTTGATCTTGTAGTAAGTGATGATGCTAACTAGTGAATACTTTATGATACACAACCTCGGGATTAGTAACGCTAACCACTACAGTACGGAGGCCCATATGTGTGTGTGTGTGTGTGTGTGTGTGTGTGTTACCGGACTCCGGCTGCTTGAGGTTGCACTGAGGATAAAAGTCATCTGGGCGAGGTTGTCTCTTCGTCAGTTGACGGTAGACTAGTCTTGTCAAAGAACTGGTTTCAAATGAGTTCATCCTGTGCCTGCTACTGAGCGTAGCGCAGCATTAAAGCTACGGGTGCCCATGCATCAGACAGAAGGGGGTCCTTAGGTTATATACGATAAAGATAATACTAATGATAATAATGATAACTAGTAATAATTATAAATTCAATGATGATGATAACAGTAATAATGATAAATCAATTTTTCCCCTTACTTTCATCGCCGCCTCCCACGTAGCGCCATGAACAGGCGAAGAAAGGCCTCATTTCCTCACGTCCATCCTCCAGCTCTCATGGATGCTCCACGCAGTCCAGCGCCCAACCCATTCCACAGCCAAGCCCCATACAGCTTTCTGTGGTTTATCCTGAATGCTTCATACGCCCTGGTTCAGTCAACTAATAGCGCGTCGCCCCTGCGCTTCAGTTCGTTTTGTCCCATGAATACCTTGCATCCTTTTACATGCTGAGGCCACGATCTCTCAGACAAGTCTTTCACTCCGTCTTTCCATCTCCAGTACGATCTCTTCCTTCTCCTTTATCCTTTCCACTTGTATCATGTTTACCCTTTTAGTCAGCATCTCATCACTCATCCTCTCCATACGTCCAAACCATTTCAGCAGACCCTCTTCATCTTTCTCAACAATGCTCTTCTTATTACCAACCTCTTTCTTACTCTGTCAGTTCATATTCGATCAACTCTCACACAATATATTGCCCTCAAGCATTTTTTTTCCAACGCATTCACCTTCTTTAGTACTTTTTTATGTATTCCCCATGTATATAACATTGTGTGGACTACTATACTATTAAACATACCCAATTTTTTCCCTCACACGTAGCGACTTCTCTTTCCGTACACTGTTCAATGCACCCAAGACCTTAAGTCCTCTCACTTCACTTCCTCTGAACCCTCTCCATTCCAACTCACCTCCAGCCACCCTGTATCCCATTCTTCCTAGACTTTTATTTCTTTTCAGGTTACTTCTATTTGAATTTACTCTCATCTATCTCCTTTTAGACAATTTCCAGAACTCAGACACCAGCTTTTGCAGTTTCTCATTAGTGTGTGCCACTACGACCGAGTCATCAGGATAAGTCAAATGACTCGCCACCACCCTCACAATTGCAGCTCTACAATACTAATTACCAGCTATAAACAGCAAATTTATTCCACTGGAATTCGAACATTCGCTTTCGCCACTCCTTGCCTTTATACATTGCACTATACAGGCATTCCGCCAATCCTCAGGCACCTCACCTTGAACCATACATACACTGAAAATCCCAACTAACCAGTCACCAAGACTGTGACCCCATTTCCTGAGAAATTCAACTGCAATCCAGTCAGCTCCAGCCGCTTTGCCACATTGCATCTAACGCAAATATTCACTACCTCTTCTTTTCATAAAACCACTTGCAAGCCATGACTGTCTTGCTTCTCTTACCACCACATTCCAAACATGATACATCTGCCACCCTGTCATGCAACGAATTCATCAGATATTCAGAATACTCACTCGGTCTCATCTTCTTCCTGATCTGCTCTCATCACTGCTACTTGCATTTCTTTTACTCAAACTATTCACTATTCACTTCTTGAAGGGTCTTGGGATATGTTTGAACGGTGTTTGTAGTGTTGTAGAGATGGGTGATGTCCAGAGTGTGACATGTGTTTGTCTGGAGAGTATGGTTTCTGATGGGTGTATGTCAGGTGAGTTGGAGTTGTAAGACTGAGTTGGGAGGTTGGCTGTGTAGAGCTTCTTGGGTTATATCAGTGTGTATGCGTTTTGTCAGTGTTGTATTTGACAAGGACTGAAGGATCTGTTACTAGGGTGTGAGGCACAGGTTGGCTTTTTATTTCTACTTAGGGGTTGGTGTTTAGATGGGAGTAGTCTAGTGCAGTTGCATAGAAATAAGTGCCAATCATGTTCAGGCGGGACTGTATTGAAAGGATCTTTGTTCCACTGTAAATATGTTGAGTGTTTGTGGTTGATAGGTAGCCAGTTATTGTTTTAGGTTCATTATTTTGTGTGGTTTGCGGGTTTGTTATGTTTGCTTTTGACCAGGCAAGCGAGACATAGTTTTAAGTGGAGCGGATGCTTTGTTTGTATAGGATGTTGAGGGATTCTTTTTCTTGTCCAAGTCTGGCGCCAGTTAGTGTTCTTAGGGCATTTAATTTGTGTGCTGCTTTTCTTTTGATGTTATTGGTGAGGGCAATCAACGTCATGTGTGTCATATGTGCCGCCTATAATGGTTGGTGTTTTTGCTGGATGGGACAGGACCGTCCATTCAAGGTGACTGGAGGATGTGAGCTGGATTCTTGTCTGTTTGGGGTTAAAAGGGTGTTTGAAGACTTTTGTGGAGATGTAGACACTTGGTTCTGGGTGAGCCACCGTCCCAGTCATGTTATGTCGTGCTGCATGTCTCGTGTAGTCTCAGTGGTGTGAGGGTGTTGTGATGTGACTGTGAGGTCGTCTGTATATGAAAGGATATTTATGTTGAGGTCTGCCTTTAGGTAATGGGAAGTGTAATTAGGAGCATCTGCTTTATTGGCTAACGTTCCGAAACGGAGACGTTTTATTATGAGAACCTGGAAACGAACAGAATCTCAAATAATCCCGGTGCAGCAAATTTAAAAGTAAAAGTAATTAAAAATAATTCATTCCCAAAACCTTATGAATTGTAACAAAGGTGAGTGTCGTAAGATTCGCGTAAAAGGATGAAAACCATCTAGAATTCTATAAATGGTCGACTAATTATGTATTGATTAAAAGCACGAAGTACGATTCTAATTTCTAGAATGATGTTTCATAAAAGTTAACTAAAACGTATAACATCGTTAGAACTGTGAGACTAAAGACAATTTCCAAGGTAGATTTATCTTACGTGATCCAACATGTGAAGCAAATATGCTTGGTAGAGTCCTCAAGTGAACCACTGGTGGGCTTATGGTATTATATAATGCTTCCATGATGAGTTTGCCGTGCTCCCTCACGCAACCTGCTCAGTACTGAAAACATGGACACTAACATAGGGGATGATCGTTTTCCCGCGAGTGATCTTTCGGGTATCAGGAATTAGGAAGGTGAGACGTAAGATTTCTAAGCTAAGGACATCTACTTACATTTTGACACATACCAAAGGAAGCGGTTGAAATCCTTTCCCACACACGGTGGAGGGGAAGGGGGGGGGCGGAGGTGCCAAACCCCTCACATTTTCCACCGTAAATAAACTTAGATAGATCATTGATAACCCTATCCACATTCCAGACTGTTAGGACCATTCTCCTAAAACTCTGGATCTGGTTTTTTACCCCTTCATCTGCCCCTAAGGGCAAGTATTAATAATATTGACGCTGACTTGACTGATGTACATTTCCTCTTTTTACATTGCCTAGGAGGATTACTGTTTTTCTTTAGGTGGTGATGCTTCTGTCTCTGTGAGGCACACAGCAGAGGAGGCTGTTGTTGCGGGAACAGGAGCTTATGCTCTCTGCTTCTAACATTATCTTTTCCAGTTCATAATTTAACTATTCCTTTTCTGAAGCCATTCGAGCAGAAGACCTGGCATGTGAGACCTGAAATGAAAAACAGAATCTTCCTCCATGTTAAGATCTCCTCTCATTCCGAAACAATTACAGATGTTATTTGTGAGTCAGTGCGTTCCTTTACTGAAAGGAAGCACGACGACTTCAATTCTTTCACCAACAGTTCGTTTTTGGTCTTTAAAAGTATCTCTTAACTACTTCCGCTGTGTGACCATCCTTTGTTTTTCCGTTCCGACGACACTATAGATGCCTCTTTTAACGACAGAACGACTCCTTTTTGGTTCTCTTTTCTTCCCAAATTTCCCTTGGTTGACTAATGCTCCTTCAACCCCTTACGTAATTCATACTCCAAAAAGCAATTCTCTCTCTGAACTCGAACAAGGTGTATAAACCTGATAGATCCGCTGATTGTGTTTTCAAGGAATGTTGGTTTCGACCTTACACCTGCTTTTGCTCGTTTGTTTTGATTCTGCCTTTAAACCAAAGCTTTTCTCTTCCTCATGGAAACAGATAAATGGTTGCATCCCATCCCAAGGAGAGTTGACCGCTGTAACCCACCCAATTATCATCCTTTTGCTGTAACCTCCATTAATTCCAGAGTCTTAGAATTTCTTTTTGAATCCCGTTTCCTTGAGCATCTTGAATTTCACAATCTTCTCCGCAAGGGAAAAATCCAAGGTTGCTGTCCTTTCCGCTTTGAAATACTAGGGAGAGTCTTTTGTTATCGCTCTTGCGTTATCGAATGCTTTTGACGGGATGTGGCAAAGGGGTGTGATCCCCAAGTCCTGTCTCTTGGATTTCCTCCTTCACTCATTCACTTCTTGACATGTTAGGATCAACCTTTGGCTCTTTTTTAGTGTATATCGCGGTGCCCCTCGGGTTTTGTCGTGTCCCCTTACGCTCTTCTTGATTTTCACAAACGATTTATTCTATTCAGCAAATAACCAAATGCTGTCTTCATACGATGGCGATTCACTGCTACATTTCTCACCTCTCATATCTGCTTCGTCTTCTTTCGTTCAGTGTACATGTCGTCTTGTCACATATGCTTGTCTTAGGACGGTATTTCCCAATGGGACAGACGCAACTTGATATAAGTCTAACACTTCAACGATCCTTTCTTTTCTTTTCCTCGTTCCTCTTTCTGAATCCCCTCACAACTTGCCCTTTCCTTCTGACGGCTTTCTGATTTCGCCGCTGTACACAGTGTATGTCTGTACTTGGGTTATCACCGAAACATCTAGTCTGTCTTAGAAACTCCACTTTTTACTGACAGAACAGCCTGCAACAGAGGTGAACTCCCGTTCATATGAAACAAAAGCAAGAAAAATCAAGAAAACATTATTTTTGAGCGGTCGCTCTGCGTATACAAAGATTGATTCGTCCTTTTATAATTCCCTAACATGTGAGGAATCTCAAATTCTAATATATTTACTTGACGGAGTCGAATTTATTGTAATGCAACTCATCAGGTCTTCTGCCGCAGGCATCTCAAGGATGGGCCGCTCTGATGTTCTTTTCTTTTATTTTACACTGGTAAGCTTTGGAAATCTTTACCTTCTCCTCTCTTCATTTGCCCATCATTGAAAGGTGAATTTTCCACTTCTTTTAAAACTCTAGATTATTTTTGTCTGCTCTTCTTACCTGCCTATCTCCATACTCCGTTTCTGCCACTCGACTGGAACCTTCGACATAGAACAAAAATGTATACAGGCGAATGCCGCTACATAAATCAAGATTTAAAATCGACTTGGTGATTTTCAGGAAATGTTGTTTGTTTTGCATAAACTCTGTAAACGTATTCATGCGTCTGGTAAATCGTAAACCAGAGATCTTCATTAGTGAGTCACTTCACAATCATTTTACAATTTTTCATATTTCTCATCATAGGATCTTTCGCTTCATTCTCTTATTTGTTTTCTTTTTTTTTATTATTCTCGTGTTTGGTACGTATTCCTGCCTTTTTCTGTTGATCTTTGGCCCAGATTCACTTTTTCTGCTTGAAAAGAAATTAATTGGTATCAGTAAACGAACCCACTTGTTCAGTCGAGCGGATACCTCGTTGCCATGAAAGCTGGCTTTGGCCTCGGTCAGGAAAATGTTGTCGAGGAGAGTGCCTGGATGGGCGTATTGTGGGGGTGACGGATGGAAAGGGTGTTACGGGGAGGATGCCGAGGAGGGAAATGTGGGGAGAGTACCACGACGGGATGGTGTGAGTCAGGTTGCCTCGGGTGAGGATGTTGTGGGTGAGAGTGACGAGGTAGGGGATTGTTGGAGAGGGTGGCTGGGGTCGGGTGCTGTAAAGGGAAAGATACTACTAGGGTCGGGGAGATGGTACATGTCCCTTAAAGGGACCTCAGGTCTCCATATAAACTCGTATTCAGCGTCCATGACGCAAAACAATAGAACAAAGCGCTGCAACAAATTAGAATCAGAATATAATCATGAAGAAGAAATATGGCGTAAGGCCACTTCCAGTGTCAGTGGCAAATATATCACAATGAGGTCGAAGTCAAAGTTATAGGATGGTATGGCACTAACACTGTTGTAACTCCAGGCCTTCCCTGGCAAAGTTGCGCCACTTGACTGGTGTTGAAGAGTACACCGGAAACGTACGAGTTAGTGTCCTAAGGGAAGGCGATCCATCTTGCTAAACTGCTCCCCAGATGGCACTTTTCATCAACAGATGTCACCGGTCGTGCATTTATTTTACAGAAGAACAATGAACCAGTTGACAACTACTCTTTCATCTGTATGTGTGACTGAAACAAGTGAGACATCGAATGTGGGTTTGCTTAGCGAAGTGATGTTCACGGAAAACCTATCAGGCTAAAGTTATGAGAGAATAGTAGGAAGTCAAGATATTGTAATTGTCTATTTGTATAGTATGGGGATAGGGTTTCATACTTTCATATTAGCAGGGTCCCATATCTTGAACTCTCTTTACCTTTGACGATATTTTTGTCTTAGGCGGGACTGGCGCTTAGCACTCACCGATGGAAAACTCAGATTTAGATTTAAGAAAAAAAGGAGTTATGTGTTACATCTTGTGTGAGGTAGTGTGTGTGTGTGTGTGTGTGTTTGTGGACTGAAAGCCAGGAATCCACGTGTGTATGAAACAGAAAAGTCATCATCGTAGGCCAGAGAGGGGGACTTGACAGCCACTCAAGTGCTGGATCACTGTGCCTCCGTCGAAGAACAGTAATTGATAATTGTGTGTGAAACAGATATTCGCCTTTTAGTCATTGCAGCTTCAGGTGGTTCCACACTGACAACTCCTACACTCTTTAGCAGACTTCTGTCCCTCTGCTCTTCCTCTGCACAACAATGGCCTGTGATGATGGACGGGTCTGCCGTGCACAGTGCTGCATGATCATTAGAGAACCACTGTCAGTGTACAACAAGACAATCAGAAGCCAACCTTCGGGTGGAACAAGCCAATCTGAAACACACTGACTTCGTGCAACAAGACAATTAAATCCCGTTGACTGTGTAACAAGACAATTAAAACCCGTTGCCAGTGCACAACAAGATATGTAGAAGTCCCTTGTCACTGGTTTTAGATTTGGGAAAGGTATATATTTGTGTTGTCATTGAGGCTCAGACAGAAGTGTCTGAAAATTCGTTATGATTCAACAGCTCCGAGTGGAGCTCCGTCACCAACTGACCTGTGCCCAAACACACCGTCCTGACGAAGTTACCTTCACATCTTGATCAGAGCAGATACTCTTGGCATAGTGCCACACTCCGTTCTGTGTTGTGTGTCAAAAAAGATCATTCAATAGCTTCTTGTCTGATGCATCATACGGGATGGCTTGCAGGGCTCAAGATCACTTGTCTCAAGTTTAGCTGAGGTTCGAGTAACACAGTCGTGCCTTTCGGTACCATGTGAGCCAAGGGAGAGAGGATGCAGCTGGAGGTGGTAGTCGACCTGGTCGGGAACCCAGGGAAGGAATACCAAGAACAGTTGGGTATCGTCATCTTCAGTTATGCCATTACTAAGGAAAGATTAACGGAGAAGAATGTAAAAACTCTCCATACAATAACTTGGAAATTAGACGATCTGTTTTTAACGCAGAGAAATAGATATCATAAGAACCACACATTGGCTGCGGGGGAGGAGGATGTTATTATATTGCCGAACGTTTTCCTATCTTGGCAATGGAACTGGTTTCGGGAGATGACGCGTGTCTTCTGTTTAATATTGATGCAGGAAAAAATGAATAAATAATAGATAATGATAATAATTTAAGGTTTTTGCCATGTTTTCTTTGTCTGGAACCAAGTCACCGTTTTACGTAATTCATGGACCAATTGAATGTATTATGCCTCTCATACTTCTAACATGGTTTATTTTACCTTTTCGAGCAGTATACGCAGTTTACTCTGACGTAAAGTCTCTTAGTTTCTGTATGCAAATTTACATAATTTACTCCATCACATTCGTTATTGGTCTCTGAATTTCATTTGTGCTACTTTCTTAGACAACTGGCGCTTCTTTATGTCATTATCTAGTATTCATTGGCATATATGTTCCCTCTTCGGCTTTTAAAGTTTTAATGAATCATTTCCAAGCATCGTTTACATGGATAGCATCCCACTTTCCCTGTCTTTTATCCACCCTTTTCTCAACTCTCTCTATATTTCAATTTGGGCCCGTCCTTGATGTGGAGTTTAGTCCATGACTGGAACCTTTAACAGTAAAAAAAGACTTTTGCCTGTCAAGAGCAATGTGAAGATCATTAAACTTTGCCAGTCTAAGATCTAGTATTTTCTCTTGACATTCATATTGACCAACATAACAAGCAGTGTTGAAATTTACCTCAACAATAATGTGTTAGAGATCTCTTTTACCAATTTCTTTCCGGCTTTTAAATTAGTAATCAAATTCTGGTTTGTAATTAGAACTTAATCTAATATATTCCTGTAGCGAGTACGTTTCCCGTCTAGTGGGATTAAGACACCATCTAGCAAATTTGAGTAAAGTCCTCTCCTGGGACTACTCGAGATTTTTTTCGAAAGAGTTATAGGTATGCAAAGTCAACCACTATGGTCGAATCATGCTCATTACAGATTTATTTATAAATCTTCGTTAGAAATTAGAATAGAGATTTCCTCGCCTAATGCGCAATTACAGGGTACACTTTATTGAACAGTTATAGGGAAAATACAGAAGGCAGTGATGTCTTGCTCTTTATTAAAGAGCATTTCAATCCTGTGATGAAAAATGTGGATGTTGATAAGATAAATGTTTGTAGAAATTAAAGGAAAGCTTCGTATGAAAATTAACAGTAGGATTACTTTATAGGCCTCTCGTACAGGCACAACAAGCACAAAGGAACCCAGACAGCAAAGTATCCAAAATGGTCTGTTGATGTTTGAAATACTTTGTATTCCTCGAGTCCGTGCTGGGGGGAAGGGGCTGTAAGACTAGTCCTGCTGTTATTTTCTGTTGTAGCTGACCTTCATTTTTCACAAAAGAGAAATATAAACAGCTACAACATTTTTCATCCCGTCCACTCGCTTGTAGACTACAGTGTGGAAGTCCACCTCTATGGGGATGACCTCTCGGTTCCATCACACTACCCAAGCAGCAACAGTCATGCAGCACTACGTCACATGCAACAGTCATGCAGCACTACGTCACATGCAACGAGAACACTGGTCCACTCAAAACATTTGCGTCCCTAAAAATCTCACAGTTTTCGAGGCATTTTCAAAACTACGATACGTTTTCTTCCGCGGTGTGTGCCATCTGCGAAACAATTATTTTCTTGCTAGTATTTACTTGGTGAATTATGAAGTTGTGTGCGTGGTGTTGTGTGTGGGAGTTAGTATCGGTACATTATACGTGAATGTGCAAGTGAGACTGCTGTTTCTTCCTGAGCTACCCCGCTAATGTGAAGAGGCAATTAAGTATATATATATATATATATATATATATATACGCCGCTCAGAATTTAATGGAGGCATCGACAGATTCATTCGCAAGGTGAAGGGTTCAAAAGACGCTGCTTATGTAATCTTATTTCAACTCAAAAGGATTCAAAATCCGAAATGAAAGATCATAACAGAATTGTAATTCAACTGAGACATTGCCAGTCGTAAGACCACTTTATGTGTGGATGATTAGCCGCAAATTTTCGATATTTGTCATATTTCTTAATTCGTATTCGACACATTATGTTTTATTTAATCAGGCACTTGAAAGACTTTCTTACTGTAAAGCTTTATGTGTATACCTCATACACATTTCAAATTATGGATCGATTAACTTGATACAACTTTAAAAAGCCATAGCTTTATGTAAAGGCGCCCCAGAAATGTTCAGCCCTCGTCTTCTTGTCGTTCTTTCTATGGTCTTAGCTTAGCTGGCCCATATGTTTGCATGGCGCCTTCACCTTATACCATACTGGAGGCGAGAGTTGTTTATAACCTTGCGAGGCTGTGAGAGGCGATGTCGGGGTAATGACGAAGGTGGCTTTACTTCACTATAAATCTTGGCTGCATATAGCTTTAGAGTAAGAGAGACTAAGAGATATAAAAGAGAAAGAGAGACTAGAGAGGGAGAGAAAGAGGGAAATAAGAGAGAGGCGAGGTAGGAAGCCTGTGGGAAGAGAGTATCACTGGAAAGTCCTACACACGCTCGAGTCTTGGGCTCCTGTGAGCCATGCAGGTCAGTCGCTCTTTCTTGTGTTGCTGCTACTCACGTGTGTGCTGAGCAAACACCCAGATTCTAAGGTACGAATTTAATTAAGTTTTTGGCACATCCCCAAGCCAGTAGGATATTTTTTTTCTTTTTTTTTTTTTTTACCTGATATGAAGGTGTACATCAATGTCCATATATTAACTGGTACGTCATTTATTTTTCATTCAGTCTTGCTCCTTATGGAACCATATGGAAGTAACATTTCCTTGTCTTTTGCAGGACTTGGAGGACGTGTGTTGGCAACCAGGATCTTGGCAGCAGAGAACGTTGTCCCCACCTCTTCTTGTGTCCTGACGTCACACCACAAGAAACTAGGATGATGGTCTGGTCCTGTGCTCACGCCAAGGGAAGCAGACTAGTGCTGTGTCCTGACCTCACAACAGAGGAGACGAGGGTGGCGTGTGTATATCCTGAGCTCACACCGGAAGTGGCAGAAGTGGTGCCGTGCTGTGACCTCACACCAAAGGAAGAAGATCTAAAGTTATGTCGTCACCTCATCCCACAAAAAGCAAGGATGGCGCTGTCTTATGTTCTAACACCACAGACAGCGAAGGTGTGTCTAACCTTAGTACAAGTGTGATCATGCAGGTGGTGTTGTATTGCAAACCACACCACCAGCTGGTATGAACCATAGCACCAGCTGGCGTGAACAACAGCACTAGCTGACGTGAACAGCGCCACCATCTGGGGTGAACCATAGCATTTACTGGAGTGAACCACAACATCTGCAGGTGTGAGCCACAGTACCTGCAGGCATGAACCATAGCACCTGCAGGCGTGGCACCAGCTGGCGTGAACCACAGCATCTACATGAGTGAACCACAGCACCTGCTGACTTGAACCGCAGCGCGTGTTGGCGTGAACCGCAACACCTACAGGCGTGGCACCAGCTGGCGTGAACCACAGCACCAGCCGGTGTGATCCACTGTATCTGCTGGCGTGAGGACACAGAATAACAGCACCAAGGACCTCAAGCCCGGGAATCATGACTGTGTAATCTTTGTCTCTTGTCTGTCGTCCATTTCCTTACAACTGAAAATGCTGATAGCTGTCTCGCCAGCTTGTGCTGTGAAGCTGCCGGACTCCAACAAGCAATCCTAACAAGTAGTTACCACGACAGTTAGCAGCGAGCAGAAAAAGACTGAGATGGATTTCCGCATGAAAAATCTCGTTTTCAACATATTTGTCCCAGAGCCCAGACAAATTTTGAAAACTGGAGATTAGGCAAAAGGCTCTCCGGTCGTGAGAGTGTGGGAGATGCCAAATTTTGACTCGCAGTGCACAACCAAATTCAAGACTGAGTTTTTCTTTATAGTTCAAACCAACTGATTTGCTTCGGTAGGTTTGGTCACCTCAAGTTGGTTGTTCACTGCCTACAGGGAAATTGGCAACACAGTAAGACAATCTGCCGTAAACCAATGAACATTTCGCCCTCGCTTTTGCAGCAACGGCTCCTGTACACACAGCCAATAGACCAATCACCGCCATGCCTGTTTATCAACTCTCACGAACGGACATGCCGTCACCATACGAAACGGATCCCGTACACAGTCCCAGACCAGTCACCATCACGCATTTATACGAATTCTCACGGGAAGGATTAGCCATCAGCCAGTAAACGCAGTTTTTTTACATACCACGTCTCACACACAAATGGCCAGGTGGAGTGGCAAAATGCGGAGAAGCCTGTAAGCATTCGTTCCTCTCTCTTAACTCCTGTTCGATCAGCCATGTTCAAGCCCACCGCATTTTCTGGGATTCCAGGGTTGATGATACACCTGTCAACACCTGTCACAACAGGTGTTCTGTTGACTCCCGGACCAATCACGCTTCATCAGCCAAACCTTTAACTACGGTTTGCCAGACATATCACAGGACACTTCTTGCGAATCATCTTTTTATTCCAATTTTTTTTTAATAAAATATTCGCATTATCTGTATACCTAATGACGTACAATTGACTATAATTCATTGTTAAGAACATGGGGACTAATGTTCCAATTACGTGAATTATTCTAAAGCTCGTGTCATTGTATGTCTGTTAGTGTCCGTTGCACCACAGTCGGGGAAGCTAATGCTAAACCTTCTCATTAATCATTAAAGTTGATTATCTCCCTTTCCTTAACTGTATCTGGAACTTATGACCCGCAACCGGTCACAGAGGGTTTCACAAGAGGCAGTATGCGTTCAGCGATTCATAAACTATCTATCATAACGACAATAGAATGTCCTTAGCTAATTACACATCGTTTAGCTGTGAGAGCATTTGAATTTGGCCAACCGAATACAAACTGACTTGTCAGGAAATGTTTGAGTGTATTTAGTCAGTCACTGACTGTACGGCTCGGGAGCAGCATTAGCCTGTCTCCAGTCGATGTTGATGAGCGTTCAGTTTTGCCACGTATGTACGGCAGTCTTAAGTACGACGACACGACCCTAGAGATCGACGGTACGACCCTGGTCGACGGTACGACCCAGGAACATAATGACATGAATCTTGGGTATGAAACCCTGACCTATGACCTGTCCCTTATGGGTCAGACTCCCATGACTGAGCGTTGTGCAGTCGTGTTCAAGGGTCGTAACGCTGTATTCAGGAAGTTAGATTGGGTACCACAAAAGATCGCACGACGCACATGAAGAGAACGCCACCCGGGGAAATCATATCCTCCGATTTACTCGGCGAAAGATATATGATAATAATCTCCCATTTTCTCTTCTAAGCCACTTTCCGTATTTCCATCATGATCCAAATTACGTTATATGAAGCCGCTCACTATTACCCCGAGTCGTGGGTGTCACTCACCCGAGTCGATGAAATACTTCATTAACTTTTTCAAGGCTGGTCGTGAGGAAGGACGTCCTGGAGCTGTCGTTCTGACATCTATCGGCAAAAAGAAATAGTATATGACGTGAAATTTCCTTGGCTTTTTTTCTTCGATGATTCCGCTTTAACTCTTGAATTTCTTTCAATATGTGACTGATTTCAGACGAATTTTCGTCAGTTAGAGTGTGGGCTGAGAGAGAGAGATGGTGCGGGTTGAGGGAGGTCATGTAGACCGAGAGAGAGGTCGAGAATCTACCTCTCCTGAGGTTTCTTCCTCCCGGATGAACAGGTGGACTACCTGGACTCAGCCTCAGGCTGTTTCGTAACTCTGTTGCCTCATTTCTCTTGCTGTCAATGCCACTCTTATAGTTTCCCCTAAGGTTAAAGATAACATGGCCTACTAGAAAGCCAACACTGATCATAATTAATTTATTTAGTTATCAGGTCATTCCTCTTACATATAAGAATGCTACCCAGGTCTGTACTATAAAATTTCTCACACACACACACACGAGCCTCCGTGGTGTAGTGAATAGTGTCACTGACTGTAAGTCAGCACGGTTCAGCCGGGGTCGGGTCAGCATGAGTTCTAATCCTGGGCGTGGCAGTCGAC
Source organism: Panulirus argus (assembly GCA_038088735.1). Taxonomy (NCBI): domain Eukaryota; kingdom Metazoa; phylum Arthropoda; class Malacostraca; order Decapoda; family Palinuridae; genus Panulirus; species Panulirus argus. The sequence continues at coordinate 828 of JAYMFT010036119.1, read as the reverse complement.
CCTCACCCAACCCAGACGTTTATCCTCCCTTCAGGGTTGGTCGATAAATGGGTACCTGATTATAGGACTATAGACATGGTACAAAAACACAAGGCTAAGAGACAGGGCAACGCGAGTGTAAAAATCTCTCCCCGTAACACACAGTAATCACACACACACAGTTCTCAGGGCTCTTTAAGCAGTAATTTCCAAGACTTACTTCACAATAACTGCTCCCTCGGGAAGACTCAGGCTCGAAAATGCAATGGTGCAGACCACATGAGAGACCTCGGATTTGGAGCATGAATATAGCTAAACTGCATTACACTAGTTCACATGCCGGGGCCTCCGTAGGCGACTGCTCTAGTGAGGAAGTATGTGTCCTGGTATAAAGTATAACATTAAGAGATCATACTAGGAAGGGACATGTCCAGAGGAATGTATGATCCAGTATGATGATATACGCTCCACGCACCTCAGGCGGGAGGAGCGTTCTCATACCTTGCAGACGCTTTGATTTGCTTGCCATCTGCAGCTTCAGGAGGTACCATCATCTCCTGTGATCGATGTATCTCCTGAAGACATCCATTATCTCCCGCAGCTCCCGCACCCCTACTGCCGTACTCCAGAAGGTGACCATTACGGATGGCGCAGGTGAGACATCCCCCGACTCTAACCATATGAACGTCCCGAAGCTAATGTGACACTGACTTGCCTGCCTACGGTCGTTCCTCCGACCTGTTCCCACTTGACGCCTGACGCCAGTATCGTAACGCGAACTCTCGAAGTGAGGCTGTGACGTAGTCCGGTAGCACTGAGGGGAAGGGGTGGGGGGGGGGTGAATCGCGG
>JAYMFT010036108.1:0-15795 GCA_038088735.1 Panulirus argus | reverse complement strand
TATATATATATATATATATATATATATATATATATATATTATTTATTCCTTCTAAGTACGTTACCACATCTACAATATGTTTTGCTCAATTCCTTAAACATATACCGTCAACACCTAGTACTGGTACATAAATAGAGAAAACTTCGTACCCTTCACGAATAAGAATACCTATTTATCTCAAATTCCTCTTCACTAAATAAGTCAAATATTAAGAGAGCATGTGATGTAATTTCCACTTTTTCCCCTTTTATTATAATTTTATCCCACAACTTCCTTTTCTCTAGTGGCCCTACCACTAAAAAGATATCAGAACTGTAAATATCGTGTCGATATCTTGGCATTATCATTTACTTCCCATATTTTTTTTAGAAAATATTCGCAACGTTTTTTAACTTTAGATATCTTGTGTAAGAAAAGTAAATCCGCCGCTAATGAGTGTTACTGACCAGGCTGATAAGTAAATAACTATACAAATAACGATATATTAGTTTTACCCTCATGGAATCTTTATTGTTACTGTAAAGAATGATATGAGTGTGGGATTTTGTTTTACTACCCTTAAAAGTTATCTTTCGACATTAATTAACCAAGATAATGTAAAATGTGTCAATAATAGAAAATACATTTTTAATGTTAAAAGACTATATTTGTGAAGATTTTTCAATACCTTTACGTATTTCTATATTATATGTATACGTATTTCTCTTTTTTTGTGTGATTAATGTGCGCTGCTTGTTGTTATTGTTGTCAGTTTAAGTTACTGAATAAGGAACGAGAGAAAGGTAACTCCCATAGATCTGGTAACATGCTGTGAAGGAGTTGATATATGTACAATGTGAATTTGAGTCTCTTCCAGAGAGGATCAAATTCTTTCACAACTCGCCCTATTGTTCGTAAGTGCTGATAGAGTAACGAAAGTGCTTAACATATAGTAACTCTCGATACAATTGAGATTTATGGTTATTAAGCTAATTGTAAAGAGAATTAGATGAAAAATATGTAGATTCTTTGACTGATGTGTATTCCTTTTTTCAATATTAAAATGGAAACCATGAATTTGTGAATAACATCATTTTTGCTATCTTTTCTGGATTCTCACAGTAGGTGAACTGCATGAAGGATGCAATTTCACCAGAGTGGAACTTTGGATGCAATTTTTTACCATTACAAAATTGTACAACAGTTAGTAAGGTGAGTTTACTCAACTATGATTACATACAAACCAAATGAAGCTCTATAGAATCCAATCATGCTCCAGGTGGGTGTATTTCATCAGTCCTGTGGAGGACTGTCACCCTAAGTTTTCTATTAGATAAAGAACTCTAGAGAACCTGAAACGTAAATTCGAGGTTTATATTGGTGTATTACCTATTCTGGGCATTCTAAAGTTATTTACACTTGAATAATGAAAGCTCTGGATTGTTCATAAATTTATACTTCTGATTAATAAAAGCTATGGATTGTTCATAAATTTACACATCTGAATAATGAAAGCTATGGATTGTTCATAAATTTACACTTCTGAATAATGAAAGCTATGGATTGTTCATAAATTTACACATCTGAATAACGAAAGCTACGGATTGTTCATAAATTTACACTTCTGAATAATGAAAGCTATGGGTTGTTCATAAATTTATATGGCAAGTATCACTAATAGAAGTGTAAACAAACCCAGCAGGAAGGTTCAGATGACCACGCTGCACATGGGACACAGGCTATCTCAAATAGACATTATAAAGTTATTTATATTGTTCTGACCTGACCTAACCTAATATAATCTTACCTACAACCTAACCAATCCTAACCTAAATATCAATCGAACACCTAACGTTGCTTAGTCTAAAACCCAACCTAATCTAACCTAACCTAAAAAGTAATTGAACACCTAACTTTACCTAAGACCCAACCTAACCCAGTGAAGCCAAATTAAAGCTTACCGATATGGTTGGGTCAACAACGGTCTGAAAGTAAACTTAAGGTTGCTTAGGTTCCCATAGTAGGGTGCAGATAAACAAAATTATGAAGAATATGTTGATATATAAGTAAATTACAAATTTACTGCATGTTTGCTAAATTTTGCTCTTTACATAATTCATGAATGTTAGGGTTCTTGAGAGCTCTCTAGGGTGCTCTGTTCATTAGTATTGGTCTTTAAATGCCCTCATGTGTCATTTGATGGCATTGGCTAATGACATAGGGACACTTTAGGCATCCCTCATGTTTGTTTACTTTTTGTTTTGTATACTACAATACATTTGTTGTAATATTCATTGCATTTTTTTTTTTTTTGTGTTGTGAGTGTGTGTGTTACTACACTGCACTTTCCCTCTACTTCAAAGTCCTGCCCTTTTTTATGAAAACTTAATATTCATGGAGCTACAGGTGCCACTCCAAAAATCCCTCGCTTTATATCAACTATACACATTATAAGAAATCCATTGGTACTAATATTGTTAAATCCTGTTATCGATATAATTGGCTTCCATTTTCATGACAATTACCCATTTCTGTTTTCTCATCAAGAGAAAGTAATGCAATTATATTGAAGACAGTTAACTAGATTTCAAAGAATTGCATATCAGTGGACTCCTTATTAACTGGAATGATATTCTTGGAAAATTATCAGGTAAAGTCTTATTTTAGGAGCACCACAGAAATAACTTGTGCGTTAAGAAGGAACTTGAAGAAATGAGCTAATTATACTTGGAAGTAGTGATTTCATCTGCGAGAGTGGGATCTGGAACATTATTTTTGATCCCACAATAGTGTATGTGATAGTGATGAAGCTTATGATGCTTAGAGGGAAATATAGAGTGGAAGTAAGCAAAACACTTAAGAAATCTAGAAAATCTGTGGGAACTCATAGCAACCTCAGCAACTTAAATTTACCTAATTTTTTCATACTAAAGTAAAAGTTAAGTTTAACTCTGCATCAGTATCCATAAACATTGAGATACAAGAGAATTGCAGTAAGTCAGTGAAATACAACTGTAATGCTGTAGGAGACCAGGTGACAGATGAAATTTTTATTAATTTAGCATTTAATTTTATTTTTTCTTTCTGTGTATTTTATGATTTCATGTCACAGTCTCCTTTATAACGATATGTCACCATACTTTTCAGGTCATTAAGAATCATGAGGAGTTGAAGCATTAAATTCAACATCACACCCAATTTACCCTGTCGAATATGGCCAACTATTTGCTCTCCTTAACTGTAAGGCATCTAGTGAATTGTAGTCATTCTCTGTCAGTTTTTGTGACTCCTGGTGATTGCTGCTGAACTATCCAGAATGACAGTGGTGTGCATTTTGCATGCTACGTCCATAAGATTCTCAAAAACATTTTAAAACAAAATACTTCTATGATTGCTATAATTTCAAGCAGTAAACCATGTATGTCGTACTATTACAGGTGCATTTTCCTCAATTTTAGGCATTCCTTTGTTTTCCACTATTCAAGCTATATTTAGGCATTTTTGTAGAGCTGCTCAGCATTGCTATTAACTTAGATCAATGAGTAATTTTACTTTTCAGTGCTAATGTAGTGCTTAAGGAATAGTAACAGTTCAAGAACATGAATTGAAGTATAATATTTTATACAGTAATATTAATATAGTTATGTTGGTAGTAGTGGCTAGTATATCAAGGAAAATGTAATGCCAATGTAAAAATAGGGAATACACACACATACACACACACATAGAAAAAAAAAGGACCTATGAAAACCTCACTTAACCTTTCTAAATAGTTAAAATTGAACCTCATATTCACATGCTTGTAGAATCTGGTAACACCAACAGTTTAGATTTTCTTTTAATATATAGTGACTGACATGACAGACAAATCATATGCCCCAGTCAAGGCCATCTTAGGTTAAAGAAAAAAGCTGAACAGAAAGAAACTAGAAATTAATCAGAGCTTCACAGGTGTTTGTTATATCCTGGAGATGTGTATTTTGTCATCATTATGTCACCCCTGGAAAGCTGAACATTTTTGATTATGTCTCAGCATTAAGTATGGTACTTTAATGGATACATAACTGACTTAATAGCAAATGTAACAATCACTACATTGACATTGATCCACCATCCACAAGCACGTCCTCTACAACGGGCTGGACAGTAGAAAACCTCCATCAACACTGTTACAGACCTGGAAACTGTCTCATGTAATATGTGCAGTATATAGATTTGCACAAGGTTGTGAGGTTTTACAAAATCCTAAAGTGCTTAATTTAGAAAACAGAAAAATTCTATAAACTGGGAGAGTAGATTAGAAAAACATGCATTTTAAACTATTTTCTGGAAGCAATTTTGTTTATATTCTTAGATATGTATATCATAAATGTGATATATATAAGCTTAGTATTTCATATTCCTAGTTTGATGTGTGTAGTCAGATATATCATAAAGACCAAGTGATCTTGTATCTGTACATCATTGATTCCTTATGTTAAAATGTATATATTTATGTAAATATATGGATTTCATCTCTGCATATGGTTAGAAATCTTGCATGTATATATCATCATTATTTAATGGTAGGGATGTTATGTTTTCTTCCCAAGAAAGAAAAGGATCTCATGTTAAGGGTCTCTTTCTTATCTTAATATTGCCATCATATGCCAAAGATATAGGTTCAGTATCAGGGTTGGCCCTTCATATACATTTAATATACTCAGAGAACAGGGCAATGACAGCTATTTGGGCCCCCTAGTCCTGATCATTATATGGCAGCCTACAGAAATGCTGTCCCAGGCACCTTACATTTAGGGGGATGTTTCATGGGTGGAGAAGCCTCCAGAAGACTCAGCTCAGGGCCCCAAAAATGTTAGGGCTGGCCCTGTTCAGTATATTATTATCACTTGACTCTGATGTCATATCAGTATATGATAAGCATATCATATAAAACTTTCATCTTTCCCTGTTGACAGCCCTTATTACAAAGGTTGTCACCTTTATTATGTTCAACATTTAATATGACTGTTTACTCTTTGGCAGCTTTCTATATTCAGCACAAGAACGTGATAAGAGGTTCCAAGTTTTCCTGAATGATGAGCTGCCACAAGAACAAATTATAACAATTATAGCACTGTGAAGAGCCTTATAACAACATTCAACAATTATAGTCAGATATGAAAGAGAGAAGCAACATCAGAAATGAAGATTGAAATTATTAGGGCAGCAGCAGTAGAACTATCTGAAGGCCATCAACTATGGTAAGAGTATGTAGCAACAGTAACATTAGGAGCAATAGGAATTTCATTGAAAACAACAACGAAGTGATAGCAGCATAAAGATTAAACATTATCAGTAAGAACAGAGAAAAGAATCTGAGAAAAATATTTCCCATAATGAGAGAACCATATTCCATGTTTAGTATAAACAAACTTTTCATTATACTTATTAAAATTATCATTGGATATATTTCTCTGTGTCAAGGACAGTTGATAATGATTATTAAAATGAATATCCTCCTTATTGTACAGTAGTGAGACATTTTTTGCAGTTCATTTGTTCTCTCAAAAGTACTCTTACTACTTGGCATAGGGAAATTATTGCGGTTATTGTCTATATATTTAACAAATCATCATTATTCCAAGTGAACTTTCCGTCAAAACTCCTGGTATGAAATCTGTACTGAATTACGTATGTAGATATTCTTATCTCAAATAGGTAATTCAAACATTGTAAAGAAAAAAGTTATCAATATCATTTACAAAAAGGAGTTCTAGGTTGGGAGCAAACATAAGCAACAGACTAACGGTGCAAAAAAGCAGGCAATCAACCTTTATGTGCAAGTAGAGAGAGGCAAGAGTACAGGGGAATGTAAACTGTACCCTGGATAACTGGCATGTTTTACAGGTGGTGCTGGGATAGAGAGTGCGTTATTTCCCTGTAAATGATAGGAAAGAAGACCAGACTCTGCTCCACCATACACACATTGTGAGCAAATTAACTGACGACAGTTCACCCTGGGTTATTTGAAGGAAATTAGGTTGAGACTGGTGCTCCACTTGCTAATCTTGTGCAAGTCCCACTTGTCACTTCAGCTGGGTCATGCATTACATCTTTAGCATAAACTCACTGAACATCTGAGGTTATCATGGGCAGTAGCTGTGCTCTGTAGTATTAATTTTTTACAAGATAGTATTATTGAGGGCAAACAAGTGGAATGTTCACTACACAACAAAATACTTCAAAAGAATTATATCACAAAGGAACATATCCTCACACACATGAATGAGAGATCTTTCAATGTTCACAGTGTCAGGAAAGCTTTACCCAATAATTTGAACATAGAAGGCATGATAAATTAAATACTGGTGAGAAACAGTTTCAGTGTTCACCGTAGTAAAAAAAATTGGGAAAAAGCAACTTGGTGAAGGACATGGCGATTCATACTCATGAAAAAAAAAGACATATAAATGTTATAATTGCCAAAAGACCTTTTCCCAGAAGGATGACTTGGTGAGACATATGACTTGTCATACTGGAGAGAAGCCATGTGAATGCTCACATTGCCAAAAGACTCTCTCCCCGAGGGGTGGTTTAATGAGCCACATGACTACTGTTCATACAGGAGAGAAACCACATGAATGTTGACATTGTCAAAAGACATTCCCTGAGAGAAGTCATTTAGTGGAGCACATAAATGTACACACAGGAGAAAAGCCACATGAGTGTTCACATTGCCAAAAAGCCTTCTCCCGGAAGAGTGATTTAGTGAAGCACATGAACGTTCATACAGGAGAAAAGCCTTATGAATGTTCACATTGCCAAAAGACCTTCTGGAAGAATAATTTGGTGAGGCACATGACTATTCATACAGGAAAGAAACCATATAAATGTTCACAATGCCAAAATACCTTCTCCCAGAGGAGTGGTGTCGTGCAATAGATGTCTGTACATACCGGAGGGAAGTCACATGAATGTTCACATTGCCAATAGACCTTCCCCAGGAAGAAAACCTTGGTGTGACAGATGACCATTCATATAGGAGAGAAGCCATATAGATGCTCATAATGCCAAAAGACCTCCCTGAAGGGTGATTTAGTGAATCATATGATTGTTCGTATCGAAGAGAAAGCTTTTGAATGTTCACGCTTTCAAAAGACCTTCTCCCGGAAGGGTTATTTAATGAAGCACATGACTGTACATATAGGAGAGAAGCCATATGAATGTCCACATTGTCTAAAGACTTTCTGCCAAAGGAGTCATTTAGTGGAGCACACGGCTGTACATACAGGGGAGAAGCCATATGAATGTTCACACTACCGAAAGACCTTTTTCTTGGATGGGTAGTTTAGTGCAACACATGTTATTCATACAAGGGATAAGCCATGAAAATATAAACATTGCCAAAATACCTTTTGGAAAAAATGGCTTTGCTGCACACAAGTTCATACAGGAGACAAGCCAAAAGTCCTTCTCCTGGAAGAGTAATTTAGTGCAGCCCATGACTGTCCATTTATGAGGAAACCCAAGACACCTCATCTCAGAAAGATGTTTTATAGGCTCACATGACTGTTCATACAGGAGAGAGGGGATAAGAATTTTCACATTGCCAAAAGACCAAATGACAGAAGCATATGGGAGGTAGTGGTTGTGAGATACATGAGAGTCATGTTAATGATGGAGGACTGTAGGACTTACTGAAGAGTATTTCAAGTGATTTTAATTTACGGTTGCTAGTGTTGTGTTTAAAGAATACAGTATCCGTTGTGGAGCATTATTTGAAGCATTATATTTTATACGTTGGTATCACTATAGTTTAGGTGGTAGTTGTGGCTGGTATATCAGTGAAGATGTAGCGTTAATTTAAAAGTTGTTAATACACTTTAGAATATCAAAAGAATCTATGAAAACTTTACCTAATCTGCTTAGTAATTGAAATCTAACATTCAGTATTCCAGTTGAAATATACCTTTCACAGGTTTATTGTGATGGACCAGACTTATTCAGTGGATGTTATAGATGCACATAATTTCCTGACACTTTGAAAAGTGGTTTGGTGTACTTGTGCTGAGACAAATGTCTTTAAAGCTGTCTTCCAGAAATATTTCTGCTCTCGTATCATAATCCATCCATAAAGAGTTTAGGAATGGTAATCCTCATTTGGCTAGGAGGACTATAGTTGTTGTCACTGTTGACCCTGAATTGATCAAAAGATTCATAGTAGAATAGAATAACCTTGTGATGGGTTTGTAATAGTTTCATCTACTTCAATATTTATATATTTAGTCATATAGCCTTAGGTCCCTTTTCACAGGGCTCCTACATGTTTAAGGCTGCACCACACTGAATTGCACAGAAAAGATGGACTGCTTTAATGTTGTACTTCTTATCATCCTTTGACGATGATTTGGTCTCACTAAAAATGACTATTCACTTACATCATAATCACACTCAAAGTCTGGTATCACCAACAGTTTAGCATATTTTGTGATATACAGTGACCAACATGACACAGACAAATATGTCCCAGTCAAGGCTATTTTGGGCGAAAGAAAAAATTGAACAGAAAAAAAATTAATCAGGTCTCTACAAGAGTTTGCAGCATCAGGAAAGTGTGTATTTTGTCATGGTTGTGTCACCACTACGAAGCTGAACATTCTTAACTACTTCACAACATTAGGTGCATCAGTGGCTACGTTATTGACTCACTAGAATTTGTAGCAATCCGTACACTGCCTCTGCCTTACTTTACACAAGCACATCTTCTACAATAGGCTGGCCTATAGAAATTCTCTATAAACACCATCACAGAACTAGACAGTGCCTCATGTAATACTTAGAATACACAGATTTGTAAGGTTGTAAGGTTTTACAAAATCCTAGAAGTCCTTAATTTATGAAACAAAAATAACCTATAAACTGGACAGTAAAGTAGAAAAACCTGCTTTTTAAGCTACATGCTGGAAGCAGTTTCCACATATTTTAGATATGTGTATCATAAACATATGATCTTTAGGACGTGATCTCCATATAGCCTTAGTATATAACCTTAGTATTTCATACTGCTGGTTTGATGTTTGTAGTCAGAGTTATTATTAATGTCCAATTTAAGTCTTGATGTTTGTAATCTGGTTTCTGTATGTCATTGACTCTAAATGTTAAGTTCTGTTTATTTGTGCAAATATGAGGATTTCATCTCTGCATTTGGTTAGATTACATCATCAGAATTCTTGCAGTCTTGTCATTACTCCTAATGTTAAGTTTTCTTTTTTGTGCAAATATGAGGATTTCACCTTTGTATTTGGTTAGATTTTATCTTCAGAATTCATGCAGTTTTGTCATTATTTAATGTTAGGTATGTTACCTTTTCTAATGAGCAGTATCTGATGTTAAGGTTCTCATTCTCATTAAATATTGACATCATATGCCAAAGATTTAAGTTTGGTATATTTTTAGCACTTGATGTTGACAAAATTGTCTTGATATGTGATAGGCATATCATATAAGACTTTTATCTATACCTGTAGACAGCCCTTGATACAGAGGGTTTCCTATGTATTGCCTTCAACATTTAATGTGAATGTTTACTCCTTGGCAGCTTTCTGTGTTCAGCACAACTGTCATGAGTTTCCAGGCTTTCTTGACTGACAAGCTGTCACATGAACGAAATATAACAATCATAGCAGTATGAAGAGCCTTACAACAACATTCAACATTTATAGTCAAATTGGAACGAGAAGCAACATCAATAACGATAATTGAGATTATTAGAGCAGCAGCAGCAGCAGCAGTAGAGCTATCTGAAGACCATCGATGAACGAAAGAGTATATAACAACAGTAACAATAGAGGTTAAAGGAACAGCATTGATAATGCAGTAACAGTAGCATTAAAAAGGAAACAGCAACAAAAGCAACAAAGTGTAAAAAACATGAGGAAAAGATTTCCCATTATGAAAAGAACCATGCTTCATGTTTAGTACAGATGAACTTTTCATTATATATATCAAAATTATTATTGAATATATGTCTTTGCAACAAGAAGGTTGGGTTGAGACCAGTTCTTCAGTTACTGATCTTATGTAAATTTCACTCATCACACCAGCTAGGGTTACGCACTCCATCTCTAGTGTACACTTGCTGAACATCTGAGGCTGCCATGGGCAGTAGCTGTGCTGTGTAGTTTTCTTATTTTCACAGGACTGCATTATGGAGGGCAAATGAGTGGAATGTTCACTATGCAACAAAACACATGTAAAGAATTCTTATCACGAAAGGGCATATCCTCACATGAATGGATGAGAGATCTTTTAAATGTTCACTGTGTCAGAAAAGTTTTACCCAACATTGTAAACTTAGAATGCCTGAGTAGGTTAATACTGGTGAGAAACAATTTCATTGTTCACTGTGCCAAAAGACTCTTTCAGGAAGAAGCAGCTTGGTGCAGGACATGGCAACTCATACTGGTGAAAAGAAGCCTTATAAATGTTATCATTGCCAAAAGACCTTCTTTCAGAATGATGATTTAATGAAGCACATGACTGTTCATACAGAAGGGAAGCCATATGAATGCTCACATAGCCAAAAGACCTTTTTCCACAAGGGAAGTTTAGTGAGCCAAATGATTGTATGTACAGGAGAAAAGCCACTTGAATGTTCAGTGTCAAAAGACCTTCTCCCAGAAGAGTCATTTAGATGAGCACATGACTGTACACACAGGAAAGAAGCCATATGAATGTTCACATTGTCTACAGAATTTTTCCTGGAAGAGTAATTTCGTGAAGCACATGACTGTTCATACAGGAGAAAAGCCATATGAATGTTCACATTGCCAAAAGACCTTCTCCAGCAAGAATATTTTGGTATGTCACATGACCATTCATACAGGAGAGAAGTCGTATGAATGTTCACAATGCCAAAAGACCTACCCCAGAAGAGTGCTTTAGTGCAGTACATGACTGTTCATACAGGGGAAAAGCCATATGAATGTTCACATTGCCAGAAGGCCTTCTCCCAGAAGAGTACTTTAGTGAAACATGTGACTGTTCATGTAGGAGAGAAACCGTATGAATGTTCACATTGCCAAAAGCCATTCTCCCAAAAGAGTAATTTAGTGCAGCACATGACTATTCATACAGGAAAGAAGCCATATGAATGTTCACATTGCCAAAAGACCTTCTCCTGCAGGAGTAAATTGGTGCGGCACATGACCATTCATACAGGAGAGAAGCCATATGAATGTTCACATTGCCAAAAGACCTTCTCCCAGAAGATTACTTTAGTGCAGCACATGACTATTCATACAGGAGAGAAACCGTATAAATGTCCACATTGCCAAAAGACCTTCTCCCAGAGGAGTCATGTAGTGCACCACATGTCTGTACATACAGGAGAGAAGCCATATGAATGTTCACAATGCCAAAAGACCTTCTTCCAGAAGGGTGATTTAGTAAAGCATATGATGGCTCATACAGGAGAGAAGCCATATGAATGTTCACATTGCCAAAAGACCTTCTCCCAGAGGAGTCATGTAGGGCAGCACATGTCTGTACATACAGGGGAGAAGCCATATGAATGTTCACATTGCCAAAAGACCTTCTCCTCAAAGAATAACTTGGTACGGCACATGACCATTCATACAGGAGAGAAGCCATATGAATGTTCATATTGCCAAAAGACCTTCTCCCGGAGAAGTAATGTCGTGGAACACATGACTGTACATACTGGAGTGAAGCCATTTGAATGTTCGCATTGCCAAAAGACCTTCTCCCGGAGGAGTAATGTCGTGCAACACATGACTGTACATACTGGAGAGAAGCCATTTGAATGTTTACACTGCCCAAAGACCTTCTCCTTCAAGAATAAATTGGTGCGGCACATGAGCATTCATACAGGAGAGAAACCATATCGGTGTTCACATTGCCAAAAGACCTTCTCCTTGAAAAAGAACTTGGTGCGGCACATGACCATTCATACAGGAGAGAAGCCATATGAATGTTTATATTGCCAAAAGACCTTTTCCTGGAAGAATAACTTGATGCGGCACTTGACCATCCATACTGGAGAGAAGCCATATGAATGTTCACATTGCCAAAAGACCTTCTCCCAGAGGAGTCATGTAGTGCAGCACATGTCTGTACACACATGAGAGAAGTCACATGAATGTTTACACTGCCAAAAGACCTTCATTTGAAAGGGTAGTTTAGTATGGCACATGTTTGTTCACACAGGAGAGAAGCCATATGAATGTTCATATTGTCAAAAGACCTACTCCCAAAAGAGTGATTTAGTGAAGCACGCAAATGTTCATACAGGCAAGAAACCATATGAACATTCACATTGCCAAAAGACCTCTTCCTGGAAGAATAACTTGGTGCAGCACATGACCATACAGGATAGAAGCCATGTAAATGTTCACAATGCCAAAATATCTTCTACCTTAAGGGTAATTTAGTGAATCAAATGATTGTTCATATCGAAGAGAAGGCTTTTGAATGTTCACACTGCCAAAAGGCCTTTTTCCGGAAGTGTTATTTAGTGAAGCATATGACAGTACATACAGGAGAGAAGCCATATGAATGTTCACATTGACACAAGAGAGAAACCAAAAAAGTATAAACATTGTCAGAAGACCTTCTGGAAAAATGGCTTCATGGCACATGACTTCATACTGGAGACAAGCCAAAAGGCCTTCTCCTGGAAGATTAATTTAGTGCAGCACATGACTGATCATATATGAGGAAACCCAAAACACCTTTTCCTAGAAGGATGTTTTATTGGCTCATATGACTGTTCATACAGGAAAGAAGTGATAAGAATTTTAACATTGCCAGACCAAATGATAGAAGAATGTGGGAGCTAGAGGATGAGATACATGGGAATCACGTTAATGGTGGAGAAATGTAGGACTTAGCATAGAATATTTTGAGTAATTTTAATTTGTAGTGCTAGTGTTGAGTTTAAAGAATACAGTATCAGTTGAGGAGCATGGAGAGAATTCATGGAATTCAGTCCTGTATGATAGCAAATGAGATTAGTATTTAAACAAAGCATTTTTGACATTATGCAAGGGACTGAGTAAGAGAGTCATTAAAGTTAGTGCTTAAACAAAGCATCATGGCCTAAGCAAGGGACCTTGTAAGAGAGCAAGGAAGTTTAGTGTTTGAACAAAGCACCGTGAAAATAAGCATCTGACACTTCTAGATAGTCAGTGTGGTTTGTTTTTAAACAGATCATTGTGACATTAAGCAAGGGACCCTGCAAGACAGCAAGTAAGATTAGTGTATAAACAAAGTATTTGGTATTATGCAAGGGACCCTGTAAGAGAGCAATTAAGATTCGTGTAGCAGTTAATGTTCTTGACTGTGACACATTCATAGGCCACCCAGGGTCGAGCGAATAGGTTCGAATCTTGGTTACAGCAGTTGGTCCACAGTCAACCCAGGTGTTCATCCATCCCTAGGGGTTGGTCAGTAAAATGGGTACCTGGCTCAGGCTAGGTTAGGTTAGGTTAATGGGATGGCCTTGATTAGGGCCTCAGGTGCCTGTGCCATATCAACTAACATTAAAAAACACATTTTGACATTAACCAAGGAATCATGTAAGATAGTAAAGAAGATTAGTGTTTAAGCAAAACAATTTGACATTAAGCAAGAAACCCTGTAAGACAGCAAGCAAGATTACAAGAAACCCTGTAAGATAGCAAGCAAGATTAATGTCTAAACAAAGTATTGTGACATTAAATAAGGGACATTGTCATTTACCAAGCAAGATTAGTGTTTAAACAAAGCACTGTGCCACTAAGCTAAGGACCCCGCAAGATAACAAGCAAGATAAATGATCAAACAAATCACTGACATCAGGCAATGAACTCTGTAAGATAGCAAGCAAAGTTAGTGTTTCAACAGAGCACTGTGACATTAAGGAAGAAACCTTGTAAGATAGCAAGTTAGATTAGTGTTTAAACACTGTGACATTAAAGAGGGACCTTGTAAGATAGTAAGAAGGATTGATTGTTAAACAGAGCACAGTGGCATTAAACAGTGGAAAATAGTTGTGACTGAGAGTTGGCTATCCCCATCCAGCCCCTTCCTGGCTACACCAATGCTGAGAAGCTTCAGGTTTTCCTGTCATAGTTAGACTTAAATCTTTGCCTCAAATATTTCCTGTTGATTTATAATACCAGCTGCTTACTTTTTTTTTTTTTTTAATATCTGTGTACAATGATATAAACTTTGTATTATTTTCTGATGTATTATCTTTCCAAAAATAAATTGATTCATAAATAAGTTGTTGGTCCTTCACAAGACAGTCAAACTGAATGATATCAAAATTGCAGGCTTATAGTTGTTTAAGGGGTACACTTGTTGAGGGCTTGGGATTAAATAGCAAGCCAGTCTTCCTGGTGATCTTCAGGTTAATCAGTAAGAAAGTTAATAGTCCTCCTTATACATAATCCGTCTCTAAAAAACTGACTTGCTATAACAAGTCATTGGCTACACTTGGCAGTATCCTAAAATTCTTTAGTGTGATTGCAGTTATGATAAAGTGATTTTCATCAATATTGATGTTATTTTCACTCCATCCTCCAAGGTAAATTTCTAATGATTTATTTCAAAGAAAATTATCTTTAGATTACACTTATCACAAGTATGGGGTTGTTTAGTGACATGATCCTGTAGTTATTTTCCACATAATTCTTTATCAGTTTTATCAAAAGGGTAGATGACGGAGTAGTGGTTCATAGTATACCTACAAGTGGTTTAGTCACCAGAGACCTGAATATGCATGATTATTACAACTTGTGTTCCCCAACATTTCACATGTGTATGTGTAAAATTGTTTACAATTAGGTATTCTCTTCAGTAATGTAATATAAATCTCTTTTTTTTTTAATGACATATATTATAGATAATTATTTAGTCATCATCAAAAATGTACAACAACAACTGACCCGTAAGAGAGAGGCCACAAATACTGGTATGAAGTTCATTTGAGCTTTCTTTAATCATAGATGCCCACCCAAGTGTCCTGTGATGCCTCCTCCATCCACAGATGGTAGTAAACCCTTACAAAAAATGAACAGATCCTCTGATAAGCTCATTAATCTTCCCTAGTAGCCATAATGTACAGCAGAAATAGCCAACACTAAACTGGTCTGATGGTGGGAATCACAACAAATGGCTGTTTGAGGGAAGTTGGATGGTGGAATAGATTTGTCATCCATTGAGGACACTAGGTGGCATTTCAACAACATTCAATCAAGGGTGTGATTGGTATATTTTCACTAAAATACAAAACTTTAAATCTCAGGTTCTCTTGATTGTTTACAAGTGCATTATCTCCTTTCTCATTAGTACCACATTTTCCCTGATATAGGAGCCACAATCACCTTATGTGTAGTCATACAGATATATAAAATATAATGCTTCAAAACATGTTTTACAGCTATTACTATATTCTTTAACAGTGCACTAGCATTGCAAAGTAAAATCACTCAGTACTCAAAATTCATGATGAACAGTTCTCATAAGCACCAATATATTGCTTGAATAAGTAAAAGAAAGGAATGCAGTTGGGATACAGAAACTTTTGGGAAATACACATGATAGTATAGCATATATGGACTGCTACCTGAAATCATTATTTATTGCACTATCTACATCATCTAAAAGCATTTTGAGAATCTTACTAGACATAATATGTAAAATGTATGTATGTCACTATGCCATTTTGTATGGTTAGGCAGCAATCATCAAGAACCACAAATATATATATATATATATATATATATATATATATATATATATATATATATATATATATATATATATATA
>JAYMFT010036088.1:0-14020 GCA_038088735.1 Panulirus argus | reverse complement strand
GAGAGAGAGAGAGAGAGAGAGAGAGAGAGAGAGAGAGAGAGAGAGAGAGAGAGAGAGTTAGGGTTAGGTGTGAGTGGGGGGGGTGGCGAGTTAGACAAGATCGCGGGTGAGGGGGGGGAAGGGCGTGGCGTGTTGACCCAGGAGACTCCAGGGACCCCTTACCGTGCTGGAGCAGGGGCGGGGTGTGGATGTGGGCGGACGGGCGGGCGGGGTGGGGTGGGGCCTATACAAAGGCGGGCGGGAAGTGGGCGGGCGGGGCGGGAGGGAGGGAGGAGGGCTTAGATACAGGGGTGTCGACCGCCTTCTCTCCCCCCACTTGGGGCGCGGCCCCCTCAGTCCAACGTGCTCTTCACCCTCTGCCACAACCACCTCGTCAAAAGGAAAATACTCAGTAAAAATGTATGGGGTAGTGAGCGTTGTGGTGGTGGCGGCGGTGGTGGTGGTGGTGTTGGTGGAGACACGGCTGGTGGTGGTTGGACTCTTTCCCCTTTCTAGGAGATATAGGAAGGTGGAGGAACAGGGGCTGGCTCTCAAGACCTTTCTAATACGGGATACCTATTGGTTGACGGGTCTTTTTAGCTGGTTTGTTTCCTCTTTGAGTGAGGAGATTTTGTGCGCTGTCGTGAGACTCCCTGGGATAACACCCGACTCGAAGCTCTTCCTCCAGAGGATATAGAAGCCTCTTCGTGTTCTCCACATCTTCATGCAGACAGACCGAGAAGAGTCCCAACCTGTGGCAGAACGCCTGAACTTACTTTGCTACGGGTCCCCTGTCCAAATCTGACGGCGTCCTGTTTCGAGATCGTCAGCATCAGATAATAGGAGCATCAATGCTTAAGACAAGTCACTGGGCTCCTTCATCGTTCCAGTAACGTTTGGCTCACTAAACATTGTCTAATCCTTTCTTTTCAGCCGTCCGCTGATCTCCTTACGATCATCTGTGTTCTCTTACGCAACCAAAAGGACCATGGTACTGGCAGTCCTTCCAATGAGCTTAATGTATGTGCAGAGAGCCTTCTATTTTCCCTCACTCAACAATGGGATATTTTGCCTAACCTCCATTCTTTTTTCCCCCGGTTCTCCGCGAGAGATTTTAAGTTCAAGGTCGGTCTCCTCCTCTTCTTCTTCTTCTTCTTCTTCTTTCCACGTTTGTTTTTCTTTGTTGAGGTGAGCTGAAGCCAATCCTAGAGGACCCACGACTCGTTTCTCTTGTCTATAGACAGAAGGTTCCTCTCCCAGGAGCCAAGACCATGCCCCCTGCCCCCCACGTCCCTCTCAACTGGTGTATGTCTGGGTCATGTTTGCGCTGCCTCTGTGGTCAACTTTACCAAACATTCTCCTTGGGGGTTTTGCCACTCTCACAGGGATATTCCCATCGTACAGCAGACCCGTTCGTTGTTATATCTCATCCTAAGGCTCAGGTTTAAAGGAGGCTAAATTTACTGGACTTTCCACCATGGTGAAGTATGTATGGTCTGATGCGATTTAATGGCACTGAAGGAATGTCCCTGTAGTTTAAACAGCTTATGGAATGTGAATGGTGTTGAGATCACCTATTAAATCTACACTGCCTTTGAAAATCAGTTGATAATTATTATCTCTTTCTGCTGGTTGTCAATTTTCTCTTCCCGGAAGCACGCACGCTCCTAATACATAGTGGTGCAGATCATTTGGTCCATAAGCCTTGCTCGTGTCCAGAAAGATAAGCACGTTCCGAACAGCACGCAAAGAGATTACCGGGGAGGGGCATTAGTAAGAGGAGAATCAGGGGTGTGGGTACAGTGAGTCATCCATGGTGGAGTCCAATTGGAGAGGGTTGCTCTGTCAGTGGGACAGACAGCTAGAGTGCCACCAGAACGTAAAAAAAGAAGAAAAAAAAAATGACGGAAGGGTATTGCGACAGATGTTGGAGATGTCTTTAGCCAAAGAGCAGGAAGATTTATCAGTGGATGAAGAAGGAGAGGTTGTCCCACTTCCTCTGGATAAAAGGGACGCTTCGCATCACGGACAGCATGCAATGTTAAAGGGCAAAGGTAAAATCTTAAAAGGGAGCCGGAGGAAGAGAAGATTTCCCAAGGACGCTTCGCCAGAACAGGCATGGTTGGACCACGGACTGGAAGAAGAGGGAAACCTTGGGAGCAGATGGGGGATGAGCTCCTTCATTCCTGCTCCGATAGCCTCTGTTATTATATGTTCAGTAAAGACAGAAGCATCACCACAGGAGAAAGAAAATGTAATATACCCAGGGGAAGCCAAAGACAAACGTTCAAATATTAGTACAGAAAGCTTCATAAAAATGCCAATATTTGCGTTCAGAAGGGGCTGATGGAGGAGGAAGAGATACTATCAAAAGATATGTATTTACGAGAGCGTGGTTGGAGAAAACCAACTGACGATCAGATTATGTTGCTAAACTGAGGAAGATTTAGACGTAGAAAGACAAATCCAGAGGTATGGGAGTGGTCATACCGGTCAGGTAGAAGGGTGGTGGTGGTGATAAATTGCTACAGATCATTACGAAAAGAAAACAGACGTTCAATCGTCCCATCTTACGTATGCAAATTCAACCATTCCCTATGGCCTAAGTTGGAGGATGCAAAAGAGAGATCTCAGTTTGAGGGTGAGTGGATTTCAGTGCCTAATGGCATGAATTCAGACAGAAGAAGACAGGTATAAAATTGCAGGGTAAGGAAAGCACTAGTTGAAACAGCAGAATCGAGGAAGTTGGGCACCAGGCCACATGAATCTAAGCCTGGAGGTTAAAAGTTCTCTCGAGGAGAGCCCCACTTGTGTTAATGGTGTAACATGTACAGAAACCACATTTGAAACGGAAAAGTGAAATGCTTGAGATGTGAAAAGGGTTTGTGAGAATATCATCAAAGAGAAGTAACAAATCTAGAGAGGAACTAGTAAGTTGTTCAACAGAAGCAAGGTCAATTGAATGACCATGAACACTGGTGAAATGAACGGAAAAACTATTCAGGTTTATTAGAGGGACAGAGTTCGTGGGAGGGGCAGGTAGTGCTGCTGCCTGAACCCTCCCTCTCGTTGGCAGGAGAGTCAGGCGGGAACACGGTGATTCTTAACACCCCACGAAGCCCGGGAGTAACGGCCTTAAGTTCATCGGGTTCCACCACGTTATCTTAAAGAAACTGGAGGAGAAAGAGGAGGGAAGAAAGCTAATGTGATAAAAAAAGGAAAACTGATCTGTAGCCTTAGTAATATTGGCGAACCCGTACCACAGCTTATGCTTCCCGTCGAGCAACTGATGGCCCGTTATTCCTCATGGGAAGGCTGTAAGTTACTACACTGATGTTTCCTATACCATTTCTGCCTCAGATCCGGCAGGTTGGAAACTCCATGAAGAACACGACTTGTAGAGGTGGTGCAATGGACGGAGGAAAGGGATAGGAGTGAGTGGGGGGAAAAAAAAAAGAGGAAGGGAGAAGGCGGAACGGAAAATGGAAAGAGAAGAGTGCAGTAAAGCTGAGAGGTTGGGTGAGGGAGGTGCGACAGTAGGTATGCAATGCCTACGATAGTCATCTTGCAGCACCTCCGACAAATACCGACACACCGGACCTTATCTGCTTAAGGGCCGGGGACTTTATCCGGTCAAGGGCTCAGGGAACTTAGAGCAGGTGCTACCAAAGGCTTGGCGGGACGTTGGAAGAAAGGGCAGGTGATGGGAGGCCAAAATGCTTCGGAGGTGACACTGTAAGTTAAGAGACGGTACCTCTGAGGAAACTGAGATGTGCTAAGGGTCTGAGGTTCGCCTCCTGCCAAGCCAGGAGGCCGGTCTGAGGCCAGCAGGAGCCACAAGCATTTCTGAAACCTAATTCCCACAGCCTGGGAGACTGGGCCGTCAGTTTAGCCGGGAGCAAATTGAAATAATAGGACGGCCGAGTGGAACGACTAAGATGAATGACTGGCGGAAACGTACGGACGGTTGGTGTGTGTTAAAGATTAGAGCCAGGTGGGTGAAGGGAGACCAGGTAATGCTCCTGGGGACTACAAGGCCCAGGTGAGGCTTACAGAGGACAAGTGGAAGCTACTTACAAGGAGCCAGGGGAAGGAGGCGAGAGGGTTCGACTGTAGGCGGGACGGTGTGTATGACTTGTAAGCAGGCAGAGTGCGTGTCACAAAGCCATCAGGGCTGATCCAGAGTCACCTCCTCAACAATTTCTACACGACGTCTCATTTGTCTCCATTATGGAGAGTAATTCAACTCACTCACTCACTCCCACCTTCCCTCCCACATCCCAGCTCACCTTCCCGATGTACCTCACGTCCGGGATGTCACCATCCCAGCCTCTCCCACTTAATCCTCACGGAGCAGTGCGTCTCTTTAAACCCCCTCAATACTACCCACACACTGCAGCAAGAACACTCTACATAAGCCCTTTAACCTATTACATCTTCTCCTACAGACAGGGCTTCGAAGGCCCTCCCTTCCCATTCTGCTTTCCTATCCTGCCTGTCCATATCTATACGGATTAGATATTTTGGTTACTGTTCCTGTCCTCCAGCGGATGATAACCTCACCAAAGACCATCAGGTCTTCAGTTGATCTGCCCTTCCCATGTACTACCCTCCAGCAGAAGGTCTCGTCACAGACCATCAGGTGGTCTTTTGTTACGAATCCCTTCCATGTACTGCCCCCCCCCCCTCCCCCAGCAGATACCCTCGTCACAGACCGTCAGGTCTTCTACCGTCTCTTCCCACGTACATTTCCACCTGCTCCTGCAGAGTCTTTTCCTCTCCCGTAAGCAGCCCCATTCCACATGCAATACACCACCCTGTATACACTCCTTCCACAGTCAATCCTCAATCTGTTCTCCCCTCGAGCAATATCCAGTACCAATACTCACCTCTTTCCCTCAACTAAACTCGATACGAACGCCTGGATCCCAGCATGCCACCTGCCCCAATCATTTTAGGGACTCTTCCTTCGGTCTCCCCTTAAATCACTAACCTCCCTGATGTAAACAGGTCACTAATGCTCCTACCTTTCTCCCTCCCCACTGAACCAATTACTCAGACAGTAGTAACCTCCTTAGATAGCCATTATGGTCAATAACCAAGACCCCCTCACATAATCTCCATTAGATTAATGACCCCATTATCATTTTCTTTTTAATATCAACCTCTAACCAACCCCTTTTCAGCTCGACGATACGCCCCATTGGCGTATGATGGTCTGGCCTCTGACGCGACCCGTTTAAAAGGGCCCGTACCGCGGGCCGTGGTCCACGGGCTTAAACATAAAACCCTCCCGTCGGACCATTCTCAAGGTTAACGGAGTCTATCCTATAACCCTTTGCAAGACATAAAAAACGGAACCCTCACGTCGTTGCCATACCAGCTGGGAACAAACCCTTAATGTAGTGAAGATGTCAATTATGCCGTAAAAGCCAAGCCGCCTCCTTCCCCCTCGGGTCAATATAAGTCCCAGTCACAGCCACCTGTGGTTTAATGAACATCTAATAAAAACCAAATCCGGGACTTTCTACGTATCTAAAGTCTTCCGTCAGGGTCCTACACACCGAAAGAACCGAGTAATAAAAATACATTTAAATATATTCTTGCGAGGGTTATTTTTCCTCTCTTTAAACGTCTAAATGTATTATAGGGTGTACTCCATTTATTCCGAGTCCCCTGCGTAAAAATGTTCACCCAAATACATATAATAAATTTGTTATTACCATAATTAGAATAATTACACGTAATGCAACACACGAAATCAGTTTTACTCAGAGCATGGTTCATTCTGTGGAAATATGGTGTAATCACTATATAAAACCCGAGCCATTTTTACAGTTTTAATAATAATCATAGTTTTTTTTTTATATTAATCCTTTATAGTTCTGAATAATCTTTATAGCTATTGATAACAATGGCCGGAACCTGTTTTTGGTCGACTGTGGTGGGTCGCGTGAGGTGAGGGGTCTGTCTCTACTAGAGTGGGGGTTTCCCTGACTGGCCACCACGGTGGGCTGGTGGGGTGGGTGTGAGGGTGGGTCGGGCTCCTGT
Source organism: Panulirus argus (assembly GCA_038088735.1). Taxonomy (NCBI): domain Eukaryota; kingdom Metazoa; phylum Arthropoda; class Malacostraca; order Decapoda; family Palinuridae; genus Panulirus; species Panulirus argus. The sequence goes on along the minus strand of JAYMFT010036088.1, from coordinate 7,990 downwards.
CCTTCACCGTCCACACGTTCCTAAAACACCTTTATCACTGGGTGGGTGGGTGGGGGAGAGAGAGAGAGAGAGAAAGGGGGGAAGGAGGTAGAATTTCCAGAAGGATAAGCCATTGTCAACACTAATGATACTGAAAGCCTTTTAAATCAGAAAAAAACATGTAAAATATCATACAACTTACACATGGTACAAGAAAAAAAGAAAGTCCACAATAGCAAAATATTTCTACGGTCCTTAAATGATATAACGAGGAGAAATCACCATCTTTATTTTGCACGTGCAAAAAGCCCTCATACGATGGAGACAACTCCCTGAGGAAAAAAGAGAAAGTAATTATTTTCTTTTACCTGGAGACAGAATCTCAGACCCCTGGAGTAAAGCAACCTCACAGCAACTTAACTGAAGATAATTGTGGAAACGTTCATGTAATGAAGGGTTATGGAAACGTTCATGTAAAGAAGGGATGTGGAAACGTTTACGTGATGAAGGGTTATGGAAACGTTCATGTACTGGTTAAGAAAACTTTCATGTAATGAAGGGTTATGGAAACGTTCAAGTAATGAAAAATTATGGAAACGTTCGTGTAAGGGTTAAGAAAACGTTCACGTAATGAATTTTGGAAACGTTCATGCAATGGTTAAGAAAACGCTCACGCAATGAAAAATTATGGAAACGTTCATGTAAGGGTCAAGAAAACGTTCACGTTAAAGAAGAATTATGGAAACGTTCATGCTAGGATCAAGAAAACGTTCAAGTAAAGAAGAATCATGGAAACGTTCATGTAAGGGTTAAGAAAACGTTCACGTAATGAAGAATCGTGGAAACGTTCGAGTGAAAAGGGACTTGGATACCCCTACCTCCTGTACCCGTCACTTCACATATTACTAACCCCTTCCGCACCTACGCCACGCCGTATACGCATTAACGCACTGTACTTCGTCAATTGGGAGCCAGCCAGGCGTCCGGCCGGCCGGGTCTCTCTCTGGTGGCGAGTGCAGTAGTAGTCGTCGACCCGGTGGGACACGTGCGGGAGGACCGACCTTAAACCCTCCGACCCCCCCCCCCCTACACCGCGGGGGTTGAAACAGTGACACTGTTCCCTCAGGCAGCAGCAGCAGCAGCAGCAGGAGTGGATATAATAAGGCGAGAGCATCTGCATAATTCGTTCATTTCGCTGTTAACGCTAATGTACATTCCTGGCCCTCATCCCGCCCGGCATGCTGGGGCAGACCTCGGCCCGCCCTTCGGGGGTGGGGTGGGCTGGGGGTGGGTGGGTTCGTTACTGCCGCTCTCTCTCTCTCTCTCTCTCTCCTTCCAAGCCTTCTCATCATCTCTCTCGACTCTTACCGGGCCTGGCTAATACTGCGTGTGTGTGTGTGTGTGTGTGTGTGATAGAGAGAGAGAGAGAGAGAGAGAGAGAGAGAGAGAGAGAGACGCCAAGCTGGTGTTGGACGTGCGGTCAGTAGTAGTAGTACCACTACGCCGGGGGAGGAGGGGGATATTTAACCCTGTGAGTTAATGTCACGTTACAAAATAAATTTCAGCGTCGCAGTAATTACGAAAAAAGGTTGGCTGGCTGGCTAGGTGACTGGCTGAGTGACTGGCTGGGTGACTGGCTGGCTGGCGCATCCACACCAAGCGTGTCCACAACTCAAAACTGTCGTGACGCCTCCTGTCACACGAATGGTGCCAGTCGTACCTGCGGGTAGCACTTAAACCAACGGCAAGGACTGTTGAACGAGTGCCGTCAGAATATCACCTTTACCCAGTGGAACCAGAACCAGTAACTCCAGTGGTGACCAAGCTCATCCATGGCCACCCCTTCCCGACTGTAGCCAAGACAGGACACTACATACATACAACACTTCTCCACTTAATTACAGTTACTATCTATCGGGCCTTTTCTTTTCTTTAACGCGAAGTGCCGTATGAATGACCTGTGATTCATTTGTAGCAGCGTCTGTAACATCGTCCGCTGGGCGCCTCCACACACACACACACACAGCGTTGATTCCTCAGTGTAAACGTGACGACTGGTGTTTACGTTCTCGAACTCGCTGTCATCACCGCCACTGTGCGTATAGGGAGGGGGTGGTGGGGTGTGGGTGGGTAAGGGGGGGGGGAGGGGGGTTTGGTTGGAGGGTACTTTGACGAGCCATTTGCTCCCGTAGCTTGAGACCATATTATTATTATTATTATTATTATTATTATTATTATTGTTATTATCATTACTATTATCATTATTATCATTATTTTCATTCCCTCCTGCAGGAGGCGACACCCAGACCACCCTCGCATTCCGAGGTAACCAACCCCTTACACACCGTGTTATGGGAAAGTCCCGTAGTTAAAAAATAGAAAAGAATGAAATCTTGACTTTAAGCCGTCATCAAATGCTTTATTGAAAACTCGAAGACCAATACAGTAAAGCCGTTGGATTTACCGATAGAGAACAACAGGAAAAGACGCCTGATAAATCGAACGAACTCGAGACTCAGTAAAGATATTACGGGCGTCACAACCGTTGATATGCGAAGCCATTTTTTGGAGACGCGATGAATTACCACTGTTGCAAGTCTACCGTTAACGGTGCCGCATGTGTATACCGGCAAACCCGTTACTTCTAAACCGTTCAGTGATCAGACAGAAAGCGTTAAACCATGAAATGAAAACCGTTAAACCGTCACACGAATGCAGTTAAACCAGTTACGACATAAAAACACGTTACACGAACGCGGTGAAACCGTTACGCGAAAACATTCAGTCAGTTGCACAAACACAGCTAAACCGTTAAACCGTTACATGGAAACCGCTAAACCGTTATATGGAAACCGTTAAACCGTTACATGAAAACTGTTAAACCGTTACAAGGAATCGGTTAAACCGTTACATGGAAACCGTTAAACCGTTACATGAAAACTGTTAAACCGTTACAAGGAATCGGTTAAACCCGTTAAATGAAGACCGTTAAACCGTTACATGGAAACCGTTAAACCGTTGGGTGTTCTGAAGACGCACGCGTGCTCAAGAGACTTCTGCTAAGGACACACTCCTCTGGCCATACAACTCCAAATGCGGACTGAGTATACACGGCTCCAAATACGTCTTAGGAAAAAAAAAGAATGAAGTCTGCAAGGACTCCAAATACGGACCGTATAAAGTCTACCCTCTTGCAAATCCCGACTTCTTTTTTAAAGTCTTCACGACGGCAAATGGAGACTTTTGAAGTTCTGGATTATTAATATTTTCTTTTTCCTTTTACAAGACGTTGCTCTCATTCAGGAGACACTTCAAGACTCCTCTCTTTATGGATCCAATGCTCCCTGTGTCTTTAGAACGGTGAGCTATGCCGGTGACGGGCTGTATACTCTCTCTCTCTCTCTCTCTCTCTCTCTCTCTCTCTCTCTCTCTCTTCCCTATCTATCTATCTATCTAATATCCTCAGTGCTCCATACACTACCACAGCCAAGCCTCTGGTCTACCAGGCACCTTAAGGACCCCAGCCATAACCCCTCCAGCGGATAATACGGAGAGAGAGAGAGAGAGAGAGAGAGAGAGAGAGAGAGAGAGAGAGAGAGAGAGAGAGAGAGAGAGGAAGACACAAGGAAGGGACTGATGATGGGGCCTTTAAATCCCATCGGCGCGCGCGGGCAGTCAGGTGTCAAAACACTCGGCCTCCCTTTGTGTGTCTAGCGCTTTAGCACAGCAGCGGTACTCTCGGAGCAGCGGCGGCAGAAACAGCAGTAAGAACAGCACGAGCAGCAGCGGCAACAGACTGTTTACAAACGTGAGGGCAGCTGAGCGATCTAAAGCACACGCAGACGGCAGCAGAAACAGTAGTAAAGAGGAGCAGCAGCAGCAGCACTACCGCTAGCAGGTAAACAAATGAGCCAACAGCTGCACCATCGACTGCACCATTTACAGCCCAAGCGGAAACAGCAGGAGCAGCAGCGGTAATAACAGCAGCAGCACCGGAGGGTAAATATATGTGACGACAGCTGCACCGTCGGAAAGCACCAACAGCAGCAGCAGTAACACTACAGCGGTGACGGATGCGACGGCCACCACCACTTCATTACGACACTAACGGCACCAGTAGTGTCAGGCAGGAGGGGAGGGAGAGGTCACCCACCAACCTAACAGACTGACACCATCGCCCGAGGGAGGGAGGGAGGGAGGGAGGGTGGAGGACGACAACGGACCCTCCCTCAACAGTACACCAACACCAACACGAAGCATTACAGGCACTGGCGCCCAAGGGTAATCAACAGCGTGGCCCGCTCATTACCGTGTTTATTATGGGCTGAACTATGCCCCCACACCCCACCCCACCCTCAACCTCCCCGCCTTCCTCCGTCACGACATGCACATAAACCCAACCCCCTCCCGTCACACGGTCGCTACCGTCACCTGAAAAGCCATGAATCCCGGCAATCACACCGTGTGCGATGGCTTGCGGCACGGCACGGCACGGCAGGTGCAGAGAATGACCGGGTATCGAACCCGCAGACCCCGGTGGCACGTCGTGCATGCGGAACCCGCGATGCAACAGAAGAAAGAGAAGAAGAAGAAAAAACTCACTACGGGAATCATACGACGGTATATAAAGAATATTATTGAATCCGACGGACTTTGCTCCCTGAATCTTTTATCATTCTAACTCCCCCCGAGGCATCGTAAACATTCAGGAGGACATAAAAGCTTCGCGTTGTGATTGTCAGTCATTAGCAAGCAGCGCTGCTCTTCCTCCGTGGCCTCGTCGGACTCGGCCATAGCTTGCACGGCTGTTTTCCCCAGGCCTCATCAACAGCGAGCTGTCGGGACCCCCTTCACGCCCGGGCGTTCCTGGAGTAAGACAATGTACGGGCTGGAACAGCGGCGAGCGTGTGTGTGTGTGTGTGTTTGGAGCCACAGCTAACCGAACGCCCTCTCTCCTCCTCGTGGAAGAGGAAAGAAGGAGGGAGAGGTAGGGAGAGGGATAGGGAGAGTGAACAGCGAAGACTGACAACAATTATCCAAAAATCTGCGGGTCCTGCCGGGAGGCGGCCATGCCGGCGGTCACCACCGCCCTCCAGACCCATCAGGCGGAGTTTACGAGGGCGCTGGAGGGGAGGATAACGACGCCCTTCGTCAATACCTTCCGCGGTGGGCCTCACGTCCCCCGCTTTACACCCGGAACGTGCTTATGGCGCGCCCCCCTCCCCCTTCAACGCCTTTTGCGAGTTATGATGGAGGAAAGAAGAGAGGCGGCTAGGGGGCTGGCTGTGCCGTACTCTGCCCAGACGCTTTAAAACTTTCTCAAACTTATGCCTTGAAGAGAAAGATGTCGTCCCTACAGTCATATTTCACTCCCTTTTCTCTTTCTTCCTTCCTGCCTCAGCGATGTGGCGGTCTGGTGTCTGGTACAGGCAGCTGAGACCTTTTGTATTATAGTATCTCTTTAGCTTCACCTCTCGTTCCCAAATCATTTTGGAAATTAGTGATTAAGGAGGAGACGATCTCCACCCTCCTCCTCAAGACCCAGACAGATCCGTTCCCTGCTGGTGTCCTGCGCGACACTCGGGAGACGCGGAACACCGTCGCGGGGAAAAGATGTGACGCTCTGAGGAACAATGGCACGCGAGACGAGGTGCTGCGGGGTGGGGGTCTCTGGAAGTTAATTGTTTCCGAGCGGCAAGATGACACCGGGATGATGAAGCGGGCGAAGAAGGAAAAGCTGGAGTCACTGGGGCGGGAAAGCGTTATGTAGATATATACACACTTTTTTTTTTCACCTCGTGTCGCAAAAAGGAGTGAGGGGGCTCCCCTCGAGAGGTTGCGGTCCTTGGGAAACACGGTCCCCTTCAAGAAGCAGACTCCCTTCGGGAAGCTGTAGCATTCTTCTTTTTTACGCGGAAGACTTTCAGAGGAAACCTTTCACACGGTGGAAGTCTTTCAGGAGACACCTTCCAGACAGCAGAAGTCTCTCAAAAGACATGTTCCTGACAGCAGAAGTCTTTCAAAAGACACGTTCCAGACAGCAGAAGTCTTTCAAAAGACACGTTCCAGACAGCAGAAGTCTTTCAGAAGACACGTTCCAGACAGTAGAAGTCTTTCAGAAGACACGTTCCAGACAGCAGAAGTCTTTCAGAAGACACGTTCCAGACAGCAGAAGTCTTTCAGAAGACACCTTCCAGACAGCAGAAGTCTTTCAGAAGACACCTTCCAGACAGCAGAAGTCTTTCAGAAGACACCCTCCAGACAGCAGAAGTCTTTCAGAAGACACCTTCCAGACAGCAGAAGTCTTTCAGAAGACACCTTGCAAGTCAGCCCTCAACCTTCCAAGAGGACTGGATTCAAAATAAAGGAAGAAATCCAAGAGGCGTCTGGAGGCTTTCATGACCCAACCTTTGGCCTGCCGACCGCGTTATTACTCCTCTGGGGCGCCTTCAAAATGCGTCCTGAAGGGATGGCGTGTCCTCCAGCACATGATTTCCCCTGGGCCAGGCAGGAGGTCCGGCCCGGCCCGGCCCAGCCTGCTGTAGGTGGCTTGAGGCCTTCTACAGGAGGGGACTTAAGTAGCACGTTTATCATGGCCGGAGGATGGGGGAGGAGGGGGTTTATCACTCGCGAGACGCGAGGGGTCAAGAGGTGAGCGCGAGAGATAACTCCTCGAGTGCCTCCCGTTTCAAGGTCTCACTAAAGATACAGACCTGTTGAGCTATTTCCCCCACATGCCAATGGCAGAGGCCAACTCTATTCCCGGTGACACGGCCCCAGTCCGTCCCACATCATCTGTGGCTTGACCGTTTCGCCACGAGAGGCGACCTTTTTACACGCGGTATGGCCTCAAGCAGGCGAAGTCCGGTAACTCTCTCTATCTCTCTCCTTCTCCCTCACACACACACACACACACACACACACATACCGTGTGCTGACGCATGCGCCAGGTGTCGTGTGTTCATCTACTGTCAGAGACGTAATCTGGCGAGTGTAATCCCTGATACAGTCAAGATAATCAGGACTCCACTCGAATGTTCATATCCCAGATTATCTGGGATTCTCTTCCCATCAAATTATATCCCTCTCCCCCCCCCTTAGTAATTAATGTAATATGGTGTTCAGTTAAATATATTTATGTCTGAGGGAGAGGGGAATAGTGAGGTATTGAGTTTCAGTGCACAAATAACGCCCTTAGAGCACCCATATCCTGAACATGGCGGTACGATCCCTTGAGCACTATGGTACCATCCCCTGAGCACGACGGTACGACCCTTGAACACTATTGTACCATCCCCTGAGCACGGCGGTACGACCCTTGAGCACTATGGTACCATCCCCTGAGCACGAAGGTACGACCCTTGAGCACTATGGTACCATCCCCTGAGCACGACGGTACGACCCTTGAGCACTATGGTACCATCCCTGCGCACGACGGTACGACCCTTGAACAGGGGTCCCCTTTGAGCAGGGTCGTGCCCAAGGATAGTTAGTACCTTGTGCTGAAAAGGGGTTATAACCTGATACATCCACGGCTGAGGGAGAGAGGAGAAAGGCACAGGTAATCACAGGAGTGATAATGGGGCCCATTAAACAGATGGCGCCCTCGTTACGATGATGGCACAGGAGGGCCCCCCCCCCCCCCACACACACACACAACTTGCGAACGTTCTCATGTTTTGAGGGAAAGGAAAAAAGAGGCAGAAAGAAAACCAGCCACAAGTCCCCCATTAGACCATTACCTGCCCGGTGCACTACCCATATTCACCCTTAGCAACCACCACCACCGCCACCATCTTCCTCCTCCTCCATCGGCCAACCCCTTACTTAATGGAGGCGTATACCACCTTAAGGAAACACCACCGCCCAGACAAGGAAAGGGTGAAGGGGGCGCTGATATAAACAGGACAGTGGGCTCATTCCATTAGTAAATTCGGTGAGAGAGAGAGAGAGAGAGAGAGAGAGAGAGAGAGAGAGAGAGAGAGAGAGAGAGGGAGAGAGAGGCGGGGGG
>JAYMFT010036077.1:0-15796 GCA_038088735.1 Panulirus argus | reverse complement strand
CTCAAAAATTTGTAAATACTTTCCCTGTCTGTTTTTCCCAATTTCTCAACTCCCTCTATATTTCAATTAGGGCCCGGACTTGATGTGGACTTTTGTCCGTGACTGGAGCCTTCAACATAAAAAAAAAAAGTAAAAATACTGTAGATTGCCAGCTTATTTTCATGACGTATATGTGTAGATTCTTAAAGCGTTTGGCGAAAGAGCATGTACTCATTAAAATTTCTTTTATTATGAAATGAAAAACATGCTGTTTTGAAAGAAAAATGAGCTAAAACATAACTGAGATGGCTGTGGTATAGTCTTTGTAGTTTCCATTAAAATCCTTAGAAGGGATGGTGGATTAAGGATGAATGAGTGTGTGCTGCAGCCCTTGTCACAGTGAGAGACATCACTGAGACATCTACTCATGTATGGCAAGTTACCAAGGTGACACCTTGTAATAAGACAAATATGATATTGGCAGGATGTTCAAAGCCCTTGGAAATTAGCATTTGTGGATGTAACTTAAGATAAGGAATGAGATAGTAGTAGTAATTTTGAGGAAAGGAACCTGGATGTTCTGGCTCTGTGTGAAACAAAGGTCAAGGGTAAGGGGGAAGAATGGTTGGGGAATTCTTATGGGGAAAGTCAGGGGTTGATGTTAGGGAGAAAACTAAGGAAGGGGTAGCACTGCTGCTGAAGCAGTTGTGGGAATGTGTAAAAGAGTGTGAGGAAGTGAGTGCTAGACTGATGCGGGTAAAGATGACAGTGAATTACAAGAGATGGGTGATTATTAGTTCTGATGCACCTAACCATGAGAAGGGTAATGAAGAGAGATGAGCATTTTGGAAGCAGTTAAGTGAGCATATCAGCAATTTTGATGTAAGAGATTAGGTATTAGTGATGGATGATATAAATTTGTTAGTAATGTAGCAGTTAAGGGTATGATTTAGGTGGCATGTGGTATTTGGTGAATGAAAATTGTTTACAGCTTGTGGAATTGTGTGATGAAAAAGGAGTTGGTGATTGGGTATACCTGTTTTATAGAGAGAGACATACATAATCATCTGTGGGTGATTAGGATTACATCTTTATTGATAGGCATGCAAAAAGAAATTTGAGTATGAACACACTGAGAGGGGCAGCAAGTGGGATGTGTGACCATTACCTGGAGGCAAAAGATATAGAGGTTTTCAGAAAAGAAATGAAAATAAGTGAGAAGATGGTGAAAGTAAGTAAGCTTGGAAAACAATTGTGTGAAGAAATACCAGAAGATATTGGGTGTAGAATGGCAAAAGGTGAAAGTAAACAAAGTTTTACGAGTGCTTGAGGAATGGGAGGTATTTAGGGAAATAGTGCTGGCATGTGCAAGAGAAGTGTCTATGTCTAGCACATGGGAGCTGGGCAGGTGAGAAAGGGTAGTGAGTGGTGGTTTAATGTTTGAGTGATTGGATGTGCAAGAGAAGATGGCTGAAAAGAGGGCAAGTGAGAGTTGGGGTGATTGAATATCAGCAAACTTCTGGGAGATGTTTGAAAGGAGATAAATAGTACGAGAAAAACAAGAAAACAAATGGGAACATAGGTGAATGAGGCAAATAGGGAATGTGTAACAGGCAGTAATTAGAGGATGAGGAGATGGAGTGAGTATTTTGAGGGATTATTGAATGTGTGTGATGATAGGGTGGCAAAATAAGGTTTTTTGGGTTGTGAAGGTGTGAAGTAAGTCATGGCAAATGGTTTGGTAAATAGAAAGAGGTGATGAAAGCTTGGTATAAGATGAAATGTGGAAGGGCAACTGGAGTGGATGGTATTGCAGTTCAGTTTCTTAAGAAAGGGATGACAGTGTTGTTAATTGGTCTGTTAGGATTTTCTCTGTATGTATGGATCATGGTAAGACTGGACACTTTATTGTAGTGCATAAGCATGAGTGAAGTCTGTCCAAATAATGAAGGAAGTTTCAAAGCAGATTTTATGGTTTTTACATTATGTATCTAGTGGTGATTCATTAAACATTACCTTATGTATAATTACATATTGTTTGAATTGCATTATTATTGTGTTGACTTACAATATGTATTTATGGTAAGCATTAAGTGAAGAAAAGTTATATATTGGTTGAATAGCAGTAGTATTGTGTTGACATACATTATGAATTTGATGATGAGAAGTGATGTAAAATTACGTACTGTTTTAAGATGTACATAAAAGGAACACTGTCTGCTCTTATCTTTGATAGTGGTGAAACAGTAGCTGGCTATCTCTCATTCTAAAAGAATACAAACATCTGAATCTCTCATTCTAAAAGAATAGAAACATCTGAATTGATATATAAACCTTGAACATTTTGTGAAAGTGAGATTTTTTGGATGTTAGGGGTTAAGTGGTATGGGCTACCAGTTTGTTAGTTTAGCTTTTTCTTTTTCTTTTTTATTTTTTACTGGAATAGTGGTTGCATTCCATGAGCTCTGTAATAGTTTGGAAAAGCCAAACTCATGGGTCTATGTGAATATTTATTATAAGTTTGATGGTCATGTAAAGAGTTGTCTGGTGAAGAACCATCCATATGGAAGAAGAAAATGTATTCGATTTGCAAGATATTACAGTTTTTGGTTCAATGAGTTTAGTTACCATAACGTGTTGATTCAAGCCAGTGATTGGAGATTATCCTGAGGTTGGCCATGCTGTGAATTTACATCTAGTTATGGAAGTACATTTACTGATTAGCTTTTGTGCTTGTAGATGTTTAAACATATCTGTTTGAATTTTTTGTTGTGAAGTAACTCTTGGTGATGTAAAAGAACAGTTTTAATTCCTAGCCTATCTCCAGAAGAGAACTCTGAATATCAAGAAAATGGGCTATACCCTCTAGAAATCAATAATCCTGGTCTTGGTGGTTGTATGAGCAGCCATAATTTATGGCAAGATTAAAGAAGGAAAACTTTCATGCCGGAGGATCATCAAAATGGCTTAAAATTAATACTTCTCAGTATCTTAAATGACAAGTGGCATTAACAGTAAGAGAATATAATAAAGACACCAGTACCTTGTACTGTAGTATTATTATTATTATTATTGTTGTTATTATTATTATTATTATTATTATTATTATTATTATTATTATTATTGTGTTTGTTTTTAATATTATTATTGTAAGTTAATAATAATGATGATAATACAGTATATCATAATCACTGCTGTCTTTATCATATTCTGTTGTTGTTATTGTTTCACTTGTTTAAAGAATTACAACCTTGTAATTAAGTTTAAGCTGTTTAGTTGATCATGTGGCACAAAATAGATAAGTTTTCCTCCTCTTACTTTGCCATAAGGGCTACTCATGTAACTGCCAGGAACAGGCTTATTGATTTTTAGAGGCTTTAGCCCATTTTCTTTGATATGTTTTTATAATTTTTTTAGATAATGAGCTGGAAGTTTGAGTAAATCATTATGCAGAAATTATGTGACAACTAGTGTCTCTTTATGTTGGAATGTATTTTGATGACTTTTGATGACATTAAATGTCACAGTGAGGTGTAGTATTTTTTTTCTGTTATCATAATTGTAAGAGAATTCATCTTGATATGCTATCTTTGCAGGATGTGGCTGAAAAATGCAAGACCTTGGGCATCAATTGTCTGCACATCAAAATTCGTGCCACGGGTGGCAACAAGACAAAGACTCCAGGGCCTGGTGGTCAGTCTGCCCTGCGTGCTCTGGCCCGTGCTGGCATGAAGATTGGACGAATTGAAGTAAGTCTTTCACGTTATCTAACCCAACGTTCTTTGTTATTGTGATGTTAGACATAGATAAGGAAGTAAGGGAGAGTATAGTTAGATGTTTTGCAGGTGACACAAGATAATACAGTTGAAAATGAAGGAGACCAAGAATAATTGCACATATATGGAGTACTGCTGGTCACTAGTAAAGCAGATAAAGAATAACAAGATAAAGAGAACAGATACATTTTACAAGAATGATCTATGGTATGTAGCATATAAACTACCATGAAAGATTAAAGGAACTGAACTATACAGTCTAGAACCGGAATGCAGTCTAGCAGGGTTAGTGCAGAATAAGTCATATAATTCATGTAAATATATCAAAAAGATAAGACGAAAATACATGAATGCTTTACACATGACAGCTCAGAAATGGATGTGAGTGGATGTTGCTTTTCTTCGTCTGTTCCTGGTGCTACCTGGCTGATGTGGGAAACAGTGATCAAGACTGGAAGAAAGAAACAGACAAAATACATTAATGCAATTTACTGTAAATGTAAAGAAACTCCCGTGTGCTGGGGGATTTCAGTAAATCAGAAGGGCTTATTATTTCATATTTTGACAATGGAAATTGAAATACAAGAAGAGGGGTTCTAACCTCCCATTTGGTCACCTTTTACTACACATTGGAAATATCTGTGTATCTATGTATCTGTACCTCTGATGCCTGCTCCCAACTGGAACTCTCACGAGGGGGTAGTCACAGCAAGAGAGTCTTTATAGCTAGTGAGCTCCAGGAAGTAAGGAAGTAGAGTGGGTATGCTTGAAGATGCATTAAAGTAGTCTCAACAATGTTATGTAGATGCGAGGCATGGGCTATGGATGATTTGGAGGAAGTGAAGTGTGTTAGATGCCTGGGAGTGGATGTGGCAGCAAATGGAACTATGGAAGCAGAAATAAGTCTTAGGGTGGGTAAGGGGGCAAAGTTTTGGGGAGCATTGAAGAATGTGTGGAAAGAAAGGTCATTATCTGGAAGGGCAAAAATGGGTATATTTGAAGGTATAGGGGTCTCAACAGTGATGCAAGGCATGGGCCTTGGATGAGGATGGATGCATTGGAAATGAAATGTTTGAGGACAGTATCAGGAGTAAGGTTATTTAATAGAGTAAGGAATTAAAGGGTAAGAGAGAGGTGTGGCAGTAAAAGAGTGTGGTTTAGAGAGCTGAAGAGGTTGTGCTGAAGTGATTGGACAGATGGAGAGAATGAGTGAGGAGAGTCTGACAAAGAGGTTATATATCAGAAGTGGAGGGGATAAAGAAGAGGGTAGACTAAAGTGGAGATGGAAAATTGGAGTGAAAAAAATTTTGAATGATTGGGGCCTGAATTTGCAGCAGAGTGAAAGGGATGCACACGGTATAGAGTGAATTGGAGTAATTTGGTTTAAAGGGGTCAATGTGCTGTCAGTTGATTGAATCAGGGCATGTGAAGCAGCAAGGGGAAATCATTGAAATGTCTTTGAGGCCTGGTTGTAGATAGGGTATTGTGATTTCAATGCATTGCGCATGACAGCCAGAGAATGGATTTAAACAAATACGCCTTATGTTGTCAGTTCCAGGCACTACCTTAATGGCAATTAAGTATGAAAATCTGTGGAGGTTGGTCGAATACTTTCTCAGTGTAAAAAAGATATGTAACATATTCTGACTGCTCCCTAACCATCTTGTAAAAGGGTCAGAGTTTGCATCTATAGGAGGGGAAATTACCATAAGTACTGCCTTTCTTTCTAAGATTCATAACTAAAATGTTTGGGTTCTTAAGAGTTTACATTATCACAGATTAGTTTGAATATCTGTTTTTCATGAATCCATAGTAACGTTACTATATATTATAACAATACAGGTATAGTTCCAGGACAGTTATATCAGACCACATTTTCTTTTATTTTATTGTGTAAGTCCTGTTTGTCTGACTGATACTTTTATATTATAAAGAATGAGTGACTCCTTAGAGAATAAGTTTATTTGCCAGAAAATAAAGAAAAGGCAAATTATTTCTTAACTACTGGAGGATCTGTGATGATAATCTATTTAATTCTTTATTTAGTTTTCTTTCTCCAAAATCTTAAAGTTCAATTTTTTTTTTTTTATACATGTGTGTATATATTTCATTTTTCAAAGCTGAGGGACAACCACTGCCCATTTTCGTTGTCTGTTGTGGGGCATCTGGATCATTACATTCATAGATGTCACTTTATTCTGTTTCACTTTCCTGTTTTTCATCATCTTACTCACTGAGTTCGTCAGACTCGGTTGTATCCAAGACATCAACAGTTATTACAATATCTACACCCTTGGCTTTAGATGGGCTGGCAGTGGCTAAAGATGGTCTAGCAGTGAGTGGATATCTTATTCTCCTCCAACAGTCTGATGCCTACAGACCCATATGCTCAAAAGCAGTTAGCTGATTGTCTGTCATCAGTGTTATGTGTTACCATTTCTTAATAGTCTTAATTTTTCCTCTCGCTAATGCCTGTAGTGCAAAATTTAAGAGGATTTTGTTTTAGCTACATCCTGAAGTCACCTTAAGTTACTTTTTGTCTTGCTCTTACAACGTCCCGCTGTGAATGGGTTAAAGAAGATGGAATGATTGTTTAATGCAGTATAGTACCAGAAGAAAATCATTTATGGAGTGACAAAAGATGGGTTAAGGAAGATGGAATGATTATGTAGTGCAATGCTATACCCGGAGAACTAAAGAAACATTTATATAGTGACTTAGAAATGTTTGGAAGAAGATTGGACTAATCGTTGAAAAAAATACTGGGCTAACCTCAAAATGATAACTCCACCAAAGGAGTAGACACTAAAAAGTAACTTTATACAACAAACAAAACAAGTGGTGGGAAAAGGAAAGACAGTCAAGAGAAGCAGCTTTATTCAGAGTACAAGACAAACTGTGAGTACAGTGTGCTAACCCTGTTGTCACAGCAAAAATCTCATAGTAGATAGTCATAGGCAGGCTGTATTCTGCTTTTCCACTCTACAGAAGACAGACAGCTGATGACGAAAATGTTTGTTATTTACATAAGCAGTATGAATACTGCTGCATTGTGTGGCAGCTAATCAAGCAGGAATAAGTAATTTAAGCTTTAGAGAACTCAAGCACTTCATGACCAAAGTTGAGCAAATGAAGCCTATGAATGGTAATGAGAGATTGAAAGAAGTTCTTATGCAGGGTCTTCTGGGTAGGTACTCTTTCAGATCTAGGTGGAAAGGCACATAGCTCAGTGGTATATCTCCTTGAATATTAAGGGAGTGTATCTCTAAGCTAGCACAAATCATTGCTTGCCTAACACTTGACAACACTTAACTCATGCAGCTCATTCTTCATAACTCTAGATTTTCCTGCTGTGAGCACTATGCTCTAGCCCTGCCTTTTAGCAAAATGGTAGAAGCAGTAGATAGAAGTATAGTAGGTAGGAACATATAGGCACAATTATTCGATAAAGATATTAGGTAGGAGCATTAAATAGAAGTTGTCATATGGAACATTAGATAGGAGCCTCTGCAAGCACTGCTCTAAACTTGCCCTTTGCCAGTGGCCTGTTGAGGGTGAGGCACTAAAGGCAGAGTCACTGGAGTTCTTTAGTTATAGAGACTCTGGGGCCACCCCTTTAAGGGAGTTCCCATTGGAACAGGCATCATAGATAGATAGATTAAGGCTTATATCAGTAGATGTTAATATATATTTGTTTCATTGATAATTTGTTTACATTGCAAATTATTACTGCTCTGGAAACCCTCAAATTACATTTGCAAATTATTACTGCTCTGGAAACCCTCAAATTCTATACTGCTGCTACAAAAGGAGAGTCCCTCCACTAAAGGGAAAAAAATTTAATTCTTGGGAAATGGTATGGTGCATATATTGATGTGAATTATTTCAATAGTTTGATCTCCTTTGGTAATAGTTTATTAACAAGGTTGTCTTTTACAGGATGTTACTCCAGTGCCCTCTGACAGCACTCGCAGGAAGGGAGGTCGCCGTGGTAGGCGTCTGTAGTTTGCTGGTTTTAATAAATATCATTGTGTAAATTTTCTGTTCTTAACCTGTTATGTACATAATTTTAAGATTTAGAGATTTATTTGGTATCAGATTTAGAATAATAAACCCCTTGTTGGTGTAGAACTAGGTGGATGGAGTAAGGGAGGAAAGTGTTTTGGTGAGACTTTTGCACTTGAACAGATTGTAGATAAAAATTTTTCTGATTTTTATGCACTACCTGTGCAACAAAGTTGAAAGGTAAGTGCTTTGATAAGTAATTACTAAGTTGCTAATGGTAGCATGTTATATATGTGACCAGTATGCTGTGTTTTGCAAGGCCTAACTAGCAGCAAAGGTCAATAGGAGCAGAAATAAATTTTTGAATGTGTAGAAGAAGGAAAGAACTAACAGGATTGTGTAGAGGTATGTTGAGGTTTGAGATAAGATTGGGAGTTAGTTTGTTGAACTGATTTAGACTAGGCTCTAACAAAAAACCATACTTGCCCAGATGTGAAACCGGTACTCTAGAAGTGGACAAATCAGCTCTTTGTATGGGAGGAGCTGCTCAGATAGGAAGAAACATCATTATTTAAATAAGTGAAGATTTTTCACTTTTGGTGATTTGGGTTTTCCAGGATGAACATAACAGTACCCCATATTCAAGTTTTCTGGATGGTTATGATGAGGCAAAGATAAAGGGAATATAATATGTTTGGAATAAAGTTAAAGTATACTGCTGTTATTAGTGTATGATTGATTAGTAAACTTTAACATTAATGCAGAGTGCTTAGGTTAAGAAAGAGTTATGTAGAAGCTATTGACCTAATCCACATTAATGGAATTGGGAATAGGGTAGTGATAGGTAGACAGGATTGGACATTTTTTAAGAAAGCCATTACTGAAAAGGAGGGATAATTTCTTGGAGAAATAATTAATCAAAAAGGGAAGTAATAGAAGGGACACGAACACTTATATAAGTAGTTTGCAGAAGGGAACTGTATTAAGGGTATCAGTGTGTGTGGAAGCTAAGGTTGAAATTTGGATTCTTCGGTATAACAGACACTTTTTTGGATCAAGGGCTATGATATGGTTCTTCAGTCTCGATGTGGATGACCAGAAATGACAAAATATCATCATAGAACAGTGCCTGTAGAAAATCATATCTATAATCAAATAAGTCCGTGAATGTTGATACACCTTAGTAGATTTTTAAAGCATATGATTCCTTCATTTCACTTACTCAAGTTTCCTACAGAGTGAGGTAGTGCCAGGAACAGATGAAGATTAGCTTCATTTGTTCACATCCATTCTGTCATGAATAATGAACTGAAACCAAAGTTCCCCTATCCACAGCCAAGCCCCTCACACCTTACTGTGATTTCACCAGATCACTTCATGTGCCCAGGTTGAGAGCATTAACTGCAAGTTGCCCTTTGTTTATCACGTGCCTCCAGTTTGCTCTTGCATGCCTCTTATTTTCTTGTGTTTTGGAGCCCCGATAAAGCCAGTCACTTCAGCTTTCTCTTTTCATTTTGATTTCCCCTTCCCTTTTGATTCTGTTATACTTAAAATGTGCAGTATATAATATTTATTTCAAGGGTGTTTGATGCCATCATGGCTGTTCACTTCGCTTATGGATGGGTTGGTGAGGGAGGTAAATGCAAGGGTCTTAGGGGGAGGGAGAAATTTAGTTTGTAGGGGATGAGGAGGCCTCGGAAGTGAGTCCGTTGCTGTTTGCTGATGACACTGCATTGATGGCTGACTGAAGTGAGAAATGCAGCAATTTGTGTCAGAGTTTGGGGGAATGTATTAAGAGGAGGAAAGTTGAGAGTAAATAAAATCAAGGTTATTAGATTTAGCATTGCATAGAAACAGGCGAATTGGGGTTATCAGTTTGAATGAAGAAAGTAATCTATTTTAGGTTCCTGAAAGTGGACATGGCAGCAAATAGAACCATGGAAGTAGAAGTGTTAGGGGTTTGAGCGAAGTTTATAGAAGCATTGAGGAAGGCGTACGAAGAGATGTCAGTATTTGGGAGGACAAGAATGTGTATATTTGAAGGTATACTTGTTCATTTCTAACACCAATATTTAAAGGAGTAAAGTCACTGACCGGAAATTATTGTCCATTTGGTTTAACATGTATTTAGTCATCTGTGGGAAACCGTAATTCGAGATAAAAATTTTGATAATTTAGTTAACCACCACTTATCAAGGAACAATATATTTTTTCAGCATGGATTTTAGCGAAATTGCTCGTCTGACAATTCTGCTTGAGTTACTTTATTTTGATTCAATATCAGTAATGAAAGTAAAGCAGTTGATGTCGTTTATGTAGATTTTTAAAAGCGTTTAATGAGGTGCCGCATTAAAGGTTGCTAGGTACAGTCGGCCCATGGTACCAACAGGGTTGAACTTTGGTGCTAAGGAAATCCACAGGTTGAACTTTGGTGCTAAGGAAATTGCTTGACTGGCAGTTAACAGTCGTGATCAATGGTCAAGCCCCAGAACGGCTTGACGTAACAAGTGTGCCATATGGTTAATGAATGTGCTGCTGCGTAAGAAGTCTAAATTCGCGATTGGCACTGCTTTTGGAAATAAATCTATCAAGGAACTTGAATATCTGCAGCTTCAAACTGGTAGACTGGACTCATACTTGGCTAATGAACTTTAATGTTCATGTGCAAAATTTTACACACTACCGGTAAAAACGTAAGCTGCAGTATGAATTATGTTGAGCTGCAAAAGGTAAGTGAAAAATATCGACTTAGTGCCTAGAATCTGTAAAAAGAGTGAACAAGATTCTTGCATAATTGGTAGGTCTCTTGAATTTAAGTCTAGGAAATTGCCCTTAATCTACTATTCATTGATGTAAACCCCATCTTAAATATTGTGTTCAGCTTTGGAAAAATGATTGACAATGAAGAAAGGCTACATAAGAGCTACTAGAATGACTCCTCGTTAGCTAAACACATCCAGTGTGAGCCGACTGAACGACTTTAATATAATTAGCTTGGAAAAGAAGTTATGAGGTGATGTAATACAGGTATTCAAAATTATTGAAGGCTTTGGTAATCTTGATGTAACATGCTAATAAACTGTGTATTCGTCTGATTTCACTCGTAGTAATGGATACAGACTCGTGGGTAAACGTATATGACCTCGAATGAGGCAAGTACATTTTCCTCAACAGGATTGTTAACATGGGGGTAATTTGCCAGTTTGAGTGGCTGAAGGATGCGTTTCAGAATAAATTTCGTAAATATTTCGTTTCATGTCTTCGATTAACATTTGCTCCTCCTCAGTCGCATTCACAGTTGACAGATTTTTCTCTGAATCATTTGTATGCCTTTCTGCTCTCAATCTTGTGAGTTTCTGATTTCTTCTTGCACTCACTGGTCTGTTGCTGTTTGAATTCCTTTGTATTCTTTGTGTAATCAATATGAATAACTCATGCAAGGTATGGCGCCATGCAGAATACAAAGTAACGTGTGACTGAAAACTTTATTTATATTTACATAGATGTTGGCCATATTATCTATGAAATATACATGAAATTATATAGAAGATATATTTGAAAAATATTTTATGTAGAGAATGTATGTATGGTATACGCAGTCCGTAATGATTAATTTTGTCCTCTTTATGGGTGTGCTTACGTGTGTACAGATATGAATCATATAATGTTACATCATACGGAGACAGGTAGTTAACGTTCATAACCTATCCTATGAGAGGAAATTAATTGAATTTTGAGAGTTTATATACATAGTCTTTTACCAGAGGTCAACACATTTCTCAAAAAAATATAATTTAAATTCATAAGATTTTGTTCCCAGGTTATGGTCTGTACAAGTGTCTGCAAAAAAAAAAAAAGTGGTCCCTATATAATTTCAAATGTGATACACAAGCAAGATTAATTGTGGGTACAAGCACATCATACACTCGGGGTGAAACCATTGTACATATGATCACTGACACTAGTACTTCTAACGGTGTAAACACCAGCAACCCACTTAACTGTGTGTAGTTTTTCTTGTCTCTTCCTGGCTGCTGCTTCATTTGGGAATTTCGCTTCTTGGCGCTGTGTTTCTTCCACCTGTGCCTCTAGATGGTGGCTCTTACATTTCTAAAGAGGAGAAACCCCGAATTCTCTCCAGAAAGTAAGAAAATGTGGGCACACGCGAGATTTCTGGGCGAACTGGTCGCTGAAAACACACGATTAGGCAGCTGCTTCCTTATCCAGACCATATAGACCTAGAATACTTTCAGGATCCCTGTCAGTTCCATGCCCAGACGTCTGCAGATGATTAGGCCTAAGGAGAGGTGACAAACTACTTAAAAGTAAGTATGATGTCACCTTTGAAAATGCATGTGGCATCATTTTTTCTGCGCTACGTTGTTTGTGGGGCAGTGTATCTGGTACGATGGTTAAAAGATTGATTTATATAAAGTCAAGGCGCTTACGTAGTGTCGCAGATTCAAGGCTCTTACGTAATGTCGCAGCTTATATCTGGGTAAACGAATTATACATATAATTAAAAGGATCTTATGTATTGTTTTGATAATACTTTGCTATAAAGAAACGATTTATGTGAAGTTAAGAGGCTTTTGTGTAGCCTTTAAACTGATGGGTTGGATAAAAGAATGATTTCTGTGAAGTTAAAAAGCCTTTAGGTAAAGGTTAAAATCGTACGTTGGGTAAAAGATTTATAAGGGGCTTTTGTGAAGTAATGAGGCCATTGGAATGCTGGAAGTGAGCTCACATCGTAGATGAATATTTCCTATAGTTACGGAGCAACACAGCTGAAATATATCTAAATATGATTTAACTTGGGATGAATTTGTTTTTCATTAGAGATGAATTCCAGCCATCTTAATATGCTAGATGTTTTGTAGGTAAAACATTTGGTCTAGTGAATCTGCTCTCACAAAGGCAGAGATTTAAATACGTCTGCTGCACGAAAATTTATGAGTAGGGATATGCAAAAAAAAAAAAATCTAGAGGGTAACCTCAGAACATAGATGTTCGGAGGTTTAATTTCTTTTATCAGTAGAATCTAAATTGGCATTCTTTGACTCTTAAAATCCTGGGAGTCTGGAGAAGCCATAGCAGCCTCGGACCTCCTGAAGTTACCTCATAGATCAGTGGTAAACATCCAACTGAAAAATGCTTTGGGCTGAGCAGATCAAGTCTGATTTACTCGGGACTCGGTACACGTATAATAATCACCTCAACACACTAATGACGTTAAGTTATATCTGTACAATGTTTAGGGAGCTTTCCAGTACTAGCATTTTTGACTGCCTCACCCTTCACATGAAACATTGTTTCATATTAGGTGAGTTACAGTAAAATCAACATGGTTCTCCCTTGAAGTCTACGTCTTGGTTTAAGTTGAAGAGATGCTGATATATCCAGTTTCCACTCGGTATACAACACCCTCGACTCTAGCCGTCCTAGCTACGCCAGGCCGAGCGTCCTCTCCTTCATTTCTCGCCTCCGCTGTCCAACTCCAGCTGAAAGAACTCGTCGGTGATGTCGGTGGGGTCGGGCAGGATTAGATGTGCCGGGACGCTGCGGACCCAGAGGGAGGTGGGAGTGTTCTGGCAGCCCAGGTATCGGTGATGCAGCTCCCGCCAGGAGAAGGGCGGCGTCACGTTACACGGGGCACCGAAGATGGTCCGCTGGAGCCTGGCGCCCGACCCGTCGTGGGCGGTGGGCGTGGACAGTCGCACAGCACTCAGGGACGCCTGCCGGACACAAATCACATGTTAACACAGAACAGGCTTCCTTGGTCGAACCCAGCCAGAGGCGAGCTCTCAAATGTCTGATATGACTCGTTTTGTGTGATATATTGCTACCAGAAGCCTCCATAGATTGAATGAAAAATGTCTTTTAGTTCCTTAGGTATTTTGGGAAGCAGCGCTGGCGTGTGTACGAGATGCATTTGGCATGCGAAAGATGGGAGGTGGGCAGATTAGAAATGGTAGTGAGTGATGGGATAAAGAAGTAAGTGTGGTAGTCAAAGAAAAAAGAAATGTATAGGCGGTACTTACAGGGAAGGAGAGCAAATGATTGGGAGATGTATAAGAGAAAGCGGCAGGAGGTCGAGAGGTAGGTGCAGGGTTTAAAAAAAAAGGCAAATGAGAGTTGGGGTGAGAGAGTATCATTAAACTTTAGAGAGAATAAGATGTTTTGGAAGGAGTTGAATAATGTGCGAAAGACATGAGGACAAGTGGGAACACTGGTGAAAGGGTTGGGATGAAGTGAGGTGTAGTTGGAGTAAGTATTGTGTTAAATGTGTTTAGTGATAGAGGGGCAGATGTAGGATGTTTTGGTCGGGATGACATACGAAGTGAAAGAGTCTTGGAAAGTGGTTTGGTGAAGTGAGAAGAGGTGGTGAAAGCCTTGTATAAGATGAAATGCGGCAAGGCTGTTGGAGTGGATGGTATTGCCTTTGGATTTATTAAGAAAGGGGTTGACTGTGTTGCCAATTGGTTGGTAAGGATTTACGGTGTATGCATGGATCATGGTGAGGTGCCTGAGGATTTGTGAAATGCATGTATAGTACCATTTTATAATAGCAAAGATCAAGATGAATGTTCAAACTACAGAGGTATAAGTTTGTTGAGCATACCTGTTAAGTTGTATGGAAGGATATTGATTGAGAGGGTGAAGGCATGTTCGGATCATCAGATTAGGTAGGAACAGTATGGTTTCAGAAGAGGTAGAGGATGTGTGGATCAGGTGATTGCTTTAAAGAATGTGTGTGAGAAGTATTTAGAAAAAACATGGATTTTTTTTTGGCATTTATGGATCTGGAGAAGGCATATGATAGGGTTTATAGAGATGCTTTGTGGAAGGTCTTAAGAATATACGGTGCAGGAGGAAAGCTGCTAGAATCAGTGAAAAGTTTTTATTAAGGATGTAAGGTACGAGTAGGAAGAGAAGATAGTGAATTGTTCCAAGAGAAGGTTTATTTGCGGCAAACTGTGCCAAAAAACTTGGATGTAAAATGTAAAACGCAGACATCATGTATATAAGAAACAATCACAGTACATATATATGGTTGTCTGATTTGTTTATGGATGGGATGGTGAGAGAGGTAAATGCGAGTGTCCTGGAGAGGGGCGAGTGCTCAGTCTGTTGGGGATGAGAGGGCCTGGGAGGTGAGTCGATTGTTTGCTGATGACACAGCAGCATTGGTGGAGGATTCGAGTGTGAAGTTGCTGAAGCTGGTGACTGGGTTTGGAAAAGTGTGTGATTGGAGGAAGTTTAGAGTAAATGTGAATAAAAACAAGGTTTTTAGTTGTAGCGGAGTTGAGGGACAGGGTAGTTGGGGTGTGTGTTTGATTGGAGAAAAACTGGAGGAAGTCGAGTGTTTCAGATACTTAGGAGTGGACATGACAGCGAATGTAGTCATGCAAGCGGAACTGAGTATAACTCAGGGTCAGTAAGGGGGCGAAGGTTCTGGGAGCATTGAGGAATGTGTTAAATTGTAGGGCGAAAATAGGTGTGTTCGAAGGTATAGTAGTCCTAATGATCTTGCATGGTTTGGAGACATGAGTTATGGATGAGGGTGTTGGCAATGAAAGGCTTGATGACATTATGTGGTGCAGTGTTATGTAATCGGAGTAATAAAAGGGTAAGAGAGATGTGTGGTAATTAAAAAAAAAGTGTGGTTCAGAGAGCAGAAGAGGGTGTGCTGAAATGGTTTGGACATATAGAGAGAATGAGCGAGAAAAGGTTGAAAAAAGGATATATGTGTCAGGAGTGGAGGGGAAAAGTAGAACCGGGAGACGAAATTGGAAGGAGGAAGTGAGAAACATTTTGAGAGATTGTGTTATGAACTTGCAGGAGGGTGAAAGGCGTTCACGGAGTAGAGTGGATTGGAGCCATATGATAAACCGTGGAAAGTTGTGTGGGGCCTGGATGTGGATAGGGAGCTGTGGTTTCAGTGCATTGCACATGACAGCTAGAGGATGGATTGCGAGTGGATGAGGCCTTTCTTCGTCTGTTCCTGGCGCCACATCGCTAGCGCCGGAAACGGC
>JAYMFT010036066.1:0-15797 GCA_038088735.1 Panulirus argus | reverse complement strand
ATCCGGACGCCAGCTGCTCAACACACACACGCGCAAACACACACACACACACACACACACACGCCGGTCATCTCCCCCTCCCTCCCTCCCTCCCCCCTCTCATGACCGGCCTGCTTTCTGTAGCAATTATTCACTCGTTATCCGGACTGGTCCGGCCTGTTGTTAGAAGGGGTCGTGGGGGGGGGGGGGAGAAACCGGCCGCCCCCCCCCCAGCCCTCCCCCCCCCTCTCTCTCTACCACCTCCCTCGCCGTCTCCCTCTCTGTGGCTTTTAGAGTTAGTCGTCTCGCTCTGTGTGTTGCGTTGTGGAAATCGTTCCGGTTTCGTGGGCTTAGTTGTTCTCCTATTGTGTTGTGTGTTGTGTTGTGTTGTGCTGTGTTGTTCTAGTATTGTGATATTGTGTTGGGGTTTTGTGTTTTGCGATTAGTCTGGTATTGTAAGACTGTTTCCTATCTTTAGGGTATACGTTTTGGGTATAGATTAGAGAAATTGGACAGTGTAGACGGGAATGGGTGGGGGGGGGGGGCATTGCTTAGACAGATAGGAATCGTATTGGTGAGTTGAGACAGTAGGAGTAAGCAAGATAGAGCCAGGTGTAGGAGGTGATAGAGATAGAGCCAGGTGTACGAGGTAGATAGGGACAGAGCCAGGTGTAGGACGTAGATAGAGACAGAGCCAGGTGTAGGAAGTGGATAGAGATAGAGCCAGGTGTAGGACGTGGATAGAGACAGAGCCAGGTGTAGGGAGTGGATAGAGATAGAGCCAGGTGTAGGAGGTGGATAAAGACAGAGCCAGGTGTAGGAAGTGGATAGAGATAGAGCCAGGTGTAGGAAGTAGGTAGAACCAGGTGTAGGCGGTGGATAGAGATAGAGCCAGGTGTTGGAGGAGTCAGTGCTGGAGGAGGGGGGTTGGGGGTGGTGGATGTGAGGTAGGGGGTGGTCCCAGTCGTTTGTTGTCGGCCACAAAGATGGAGCGGTTGGCTCGCCCCCTGGAAACCGTCCGGCCTTCCTCGGCCGATAAGGGCTTCCTAATTACTCGCCGGAAGGGGACGTTGATTTATCGTATTTCCACGTAGCTGGAAATGGAAATAGGAAAGAAATTCAGCATTTGAGTTACGTGTTGTCAGGTATTGCGATTTCGAGTTCCAAGCGGCCTGTATGTAGGTGGGACAGAAGGAAAAGATGGTTGCCTTGGCCAGGGAAGGGAACGTGACAGCCACTACAGTGCAGGCTCGCTGAGCCGCTGTTACTAATCCTCCCGACTCCCAGGCTGGTAGTGCCCACCCTGGTCGATTGCCGCCTGACACCAACTGACGTCCTGGTATTGTGGAACTGTTGAGGTAGTATTGTGCGATCTTTTGGGTATTGTGGGGTTCTTCTGGTATTGTGGGATTGATCTGGCACTTTGGGATTCGTTCTGGGATTATGCCGCTGGTATTGTGGGACGCCGCCGGCGTGGGTAAGCACCTCGGTGGCGGCAGACGTGAGGTGGAGCAGCTGTTGTGGGGTGGCAAGCTCGGGGCAAAGGGGTGGTGGGGGGGGGGGAGGGCAGGGGTTGACCCAGGGAGAGTAAGGGAGAGTGGGGAAGAGTGAGAGTGCGTTAGTGAGAGAGAGAGAGAGAGAGGATATGAGGTACTTGGAGCCACCCCCCCGAAAAGGTCATGTGGTATTACCAGCTGATTATGAAATGAGCCAGTCTGGCCACAGCAGCCCTCTCCGTGTTTCCATCTGGGGGGGGGGGCACCCCCCCCCCCTCCGAACATCCAAGTGGTCCTCGGGTAAGAAAAAAAAAAAATTATAAGATTATATTTGCAGTCGCTCCCCCGCGGGTGGGCAGCCGGAGAAGCCGACTCTGCGCGAGCTACGCAAAATGTTCACACATTGCTCAGCCGTCGCCCGTGGCCGGGAGAGTTGTGTGCCTCTTCTCTGGTCATATGTAGATTTGTTTTACATAAATCCGGGTTCCAAATAATCCCCCCTCACCCCCCTTCCCCCCCCCCCCCGCAGATCCTTGACATAAGGGTGATTTCGCCTGTTTTCTTAAGTGGGGTTTTCCGCTCTACGTACGATTCCGGGTGGTCAGGGGACGCGGATTTATGTGTGATTTTTCCCTTGCCTTTGATATTTATGCCTTAGAGCCCCACGAGCACGACGGTACACGGTCCTTGAGCGCGACGGTACACGACTCTTGAGCGCGACGGTACACGACCCCTGAGCGCGACGGTACACGACCCCTGAGCGCGACGGTACATGACCTCTTCCGTATCATGGTTTGGTCGTAGCGTTGTGCTGCACGGGAGTGCCAGCGTGCTCTCCATGACGGTACCTGTTGTGCTCCTCGGCCGTACCATAGCCGTACCGTCGTGCTCCTGCACCTTCCATTAGCCGTACCGTCGTGCTCTGTCGCGCTCTGTAGCCGTACCGTCGTGCTCCCCATGACCGTACCGCTGTGCTCCATGGCCGTACCGTCGTGCCGTGCGTCCGTACCAACGGTACGCTGTTCTCTGGCGCAGATCTTGTCATAAAAAAAAGGTGGGAGAAAATGTACTGTCCATCAACTGTCCGAAGTGAGAGGTTCCTGTTCACAGCTCCGCCTCGTACACTCTCCCTTCCTCTCCCTCTCTCCTTTCCCTCTCCCTCTCACATCCACACTCTCCCCTCCTCCTCCTCCTCTCATTACCACCACTCTCCCACCACTGTCAGTAAATCTTGATTCCTCTCTCTCTCTCTCTCTCTCTCTCACTCACTCACTCTCACTCTGGAGGCTCGCCGTACACGCTGGGTACATAGCATGGTCAGGGATGGTCCCTCTGTCTGCCTGTCTGTCTGTCTGTCTCTCTCTCTCTCTCTCTCTCTCTCTCTCTCTCTCTCTCTTTCACACACACACACACACACACGCACACACACACACACATAGAGTAGAACCTGGCATAAGACTTGTTAGTCCAACTAGGCCTCCCTAGGCCTCCCCAGTCACAACACAGGTCTAAGAAAATAAGGAGAAAAAACAAAAAAGGTTCCAAGTATTTAAAGCTTCTGGTCGGAGGTCGACCTTTCATTGTTATTTCATCGGGTCGGGTGGGGGGGGGGGGAGGTCAGCCCCTGTGGCCAACAGGTGTGACTGGAGATGGACTGGAGACCGTGGACAGTCCCGCCAACCTCGTCACACATAACTGGTGGTCACAAGGTGACTGGAAGGGACCACCCAAGTGGTCTGTTGCTGTTTGAGATTCCTTTTCTTTTGTATTCCTCTGTAGCGTTGGTACTTATCTCCCTTGCAAACTTTACGCCTGTCGCTGTTTGAATTCCTTTTGTATTCCCCTGTATCCTTGCTGACTGAATTTCTTTTGTATTCATCCGTATCGTCGGAACTTATCTTCCCCTGGATTCTTTACCTTACATCTGTTGCCGTGTGAATTCCTTTTGTATTCCTAGGCATATCGTTGCAAACCAGTCTCTCTTGGCAACCTTGCATGAGCACACATGGCCAAGTCTGCCTCCTCCCAGAAGCTGAGGGGGGTGGGGAGGGTCCTCTTCAGTTGTCGAAATGCGACGTCTGCTTCTTCCCTTACGCCGCTCAGCTTTGGCGAAGTCTAGATCCAACCCTCTCCTGGGTTCTTGCGGAAACACACCAACGACCTGAACACCTCCTCAAAAGCTCTTTATACACAACTCTCGTTTTTTTTTTTTCCTCTCACTTTTCCTCTTCCTTTCGTCTTTATATGAATTTTTTGATCTGAGGTCAGGCCCTGGCGAAGAAGGATGGTGCCCCCGTAGACGTAGTGGCTGTGTCCTCATGTATGTAGGCATGTGTCCTCCTCATGTATGTACGCATGTGTCCTCCTCATGTATGTACGCATGTGTCCTCCTCATGTATGTACGTATGTGTCCCGACCCATGTGTATCTCCACACACGTTTAAGAAAGCATCTTAAAGTAACCTACCCTCACACCTCCTTCTGTTACCCCCTTCCCCACACCTGCCCCCTCCCAGAACAAGAGACCTGCACCACCATCCCCTCCATACCCCCATACAAGACTTGTCCCCCCCACTCCCCCTCCACCCCTTCCCTACTCCTGCTCCCTCCCCCCCCTCCCCTCACCCCCTTAAAGCAAATATTTACGCTATTATTCAGATCTTTCACCGAGGGGAAAAAAAAATTTCTAATGTGAAATTCTTGGTCTGGCCTAATGAATGTACCCGAGGGGGGGAGGGGGTAGCGGGGGGAGGGGGCGGGGCGGGCGCTGCCGCCTCCACCCCAACCCCTCCCCGCCTCGTCCCCCCCATCCCCCCCTCCCCCCCTCCCCCCAGACCTCATTATCAGGCCAGGGAGGTTGTTCCGTGAGGGGTGGTGGAGGGGGGGCGGAGGGAGGGGGAGAGGGGTGGGGATGGGGCCGAGTTAATTGTGTGAGACCAAGTGTAGCGCCCCGGCCTGAGAAATTTATGAGGAACCTGGATTTCTTACTCTGGGAGGTCAGGTGGTCCAGATGAGACACATCCTACCAACGCACACCCCCCCCCCCACATCCTAGGGTTCCTTTCTCAGTGTACGGAAAGAGTTCGGGAGTAAAAGGGGAGGGGCAGGGGGTATGGGGTGGGGGGAGGGGAAGGGAGGGAAGGGGGAGAGACCACAACTCTCACACGCTCAAAGGATCACGAGTCCTGACCTTTTGATTTTGGGGCCGTGTTGATGCGCCCCTGGGTGCCAGCCGACGGTGCTAGTGGTTGGCTAGGTGCTGGAGAATGGGCTAGGTGCTAGGGGATGTGCCGGCTGCTGGCTGAGAGCTGTGTAACACAGACACAACAGAGAAAAGGTGGAGAGAGAGAGATAGAGACAGACAGAGGATGATATAGACACAGACATAGTCGTAGCCTCCCCACTTTCTCCCCAACATTCTCCCCAGCCAGACGTTAGCTACGTTAGGTAGTCCAACCTCGGGTGGAGCAGGGCTGGGGCGGGGCGGGGCCGGGGCCGGGACTGGGTGGTGCATAGGGCGCCTGTGGTCGGCCCAGCCTCGGGCATCGGTTCCGTTCCACCTCCCAGGAGAAGGTTCGCCGGTGGCATGTGCCGCCCAGGTCACCTGTCGCCCAGGGCACCTGCCGCCCAGGTCACCAGCCATCCAGGACACCAGACGCCCAGGGCACCTGCCATCCAGGTCACCAGACGCCTAGGTCGTCTACCACCCAGGTCACCAGACGCCCTGGTCTCCTGCCGCCCAGGTCATCTGTCGCCCAGATCACCAGCCGCCCAGGTCATCTGCCACCCAGGTCACCTACCGCCTAAGGTCACCTGCCACCCAGGTCACCTGTTGCCCAGGCCACCTGCCGCCCAGGCCACCTGTCGCCCAGGTCACCTGCCGCCCAGGCCACCAGCCACCCAGGTCACCTGCCGCCCAGGCCACATGCCGTCAAAGTCAACTTCCGCCCAGGTCTCCAGCCACCCAGGTCACCTGACGTTCAGGTCACATGTCGCACAGGTCACCTGCCACCCAGGTCACCTGACGCCCAGGTCACCTGTCGCCCAGGTCACCAGACGCCCAGGTCTCCTGCCTCCCAGGTCACCAGCTACCCAGTTCACCTGCTGCCCGGACCCACACACTCGGTTTGTGTATCATTTTCCTTGAAAATGATATTCCCACTTGGGGAGGCCTGTTTTAACAAGCTCCCCACCCTGGGACTGTTTGCTGTTACAAGCTCCCCCTCACACTGGGGAGATTGCTGTAGCAAGTCACCTACACTGGAGGGGTGTGCTGAAGCTAGCTTCCCACCTGGGGAGCCTTGCTGTAACAAGCACC
The DNA here is from genome assembly GCA_038088735.1 of Panulirus argus. NCBI lineage: Eukaryota > Metazoa > Arthropoda > Malacostraca > Decapoda > Palinuridae > Panulirus > Panulirus argus. Next base: position 10,005 of record JAYMFT010036066.1, on the reverse strand, counting down.
CCACACTGGGGAGGCATACTGTAACAAGCTCCCCACACTGGGGAGGCATACTGTAACGAGCTCCCCCCCCCCACACACACACACATTGGGAGGGGAGAAGGTGAAGAGATGTTGTAACACAAGTACTCTTTGAGCAGTCTTACAAAACTAGATCTCTCTGATTCCACTCTTAGTCATGTATATACAGACAGACTCGTTTGGTCAGTGTTTGGCTTCGAACGAGACACGAATCAATCCCAGAAATGATATTCTTAATACATGCAGGTGACTGACCAACAGGAATAGTTGAATGGAACACAGCGAATATGTTCAAGGACTGAGGAATACTGACTGGCTTTTGCGCTTCGAGTCCACGAGTGATTCCATTTGCGCCTCTGCGGTGGTCAGAAAGGTTTACAGGGTCTTCTTCCTTCGACCCCCATCTGTCTGTCTCTGTGTTTCATATATCCGCGTTGAGCTCTCGTGTACAGCTGTGATATCTCCTCCTCCTGTTACAGCCTGGGGGAAAAGAGGACCCAGTGGTCCGTTGCTGTTGGTGTTGCTCTCGTAGGACACCATGGCCTTCATGTCTCTCGTTGGACACCATGGTCTTCATGTCTCTCGTTGGACACCATGGTCTTCATGTCTCTCGTAGGACACCATGGTCTTCAATGTGGCTTCGAGAGCCTAGCTGAGGGCAGACTTGAGCTGGGTAGGGGTCCATGTGATGGAAAACCTCAGGTGGTGGGAGCCTAGGTGGTGGGGACTAGCTCGGGAAGGTGGAGTAGGTGAATGTGGGCCAGGTGAACCTAAGGAGGTGCATGTACAGAACCTAGGTAAATACTCTGGTGGTTAGGAAGTCAAGCTGTGAGGGTCTAGGTCCCTCAGTAGAGTCTGTAGGAAGGAGGGAGAGAGAGACCAGACGTGTGGAGAGGAGGGTGCAGGCCCCTCAGAAAGGCCTGTAGGAAGGAGGGGGAGAGAGAAGGGCCTGGGTGAGGGGGTGTGGGGAGACCCGGGGGCTTGTGTGTGTGTGTGTGTGTGTGTGTGTGGTCGAGGCTCTTTAGCGCCGGACGCAAGATGACCCGTAATGGCTGATCATCCCTTCCCATTACCTGCCGCACCTGCTCCCCTTCCATCTACCCCAACCCTCCCACACCCCATCCCATCCCTCTCCCTCCCTCCCTCCCTCACATATATCTCCCCTCCCACACGCTCTTCCCTCCTCCACACACATCCACAGACTAAATCATCACACTCTTTACACGTATGCAACCTCCACACCCCTTACGCGTATTCCTCCTCCTCCTCCTCCAAACACCACACCACACCCCCCTTCCCTCCTCTCCCTCCTCCAAACACACACACACACACACACACGCCCGAGAGGATGCGAACCAGCGTCGCGTCTCTCTCTCTCTCTCTCTCTTCTCCCCTGGACGCATTAATTACTCCACAAACACCGGGAGCCAAGTTGTCGACACAAGGGGTGGGGTTTTTGTGCACGGGGAAAAGACCTGGGCGCCTCGGCGGCGTCATTTCCGTAATGCGTTACTCAAGCCGGGTATTAATTGCGTTACAAAGAGGGGGGAAGGGGCGGAGGGGGAGGGGTGGGAGGAGTGAGGAGGGAGGGGTGGTTGTTTAAATGGCACAACCTTTGAACACCGTAAGGCTAATGCCAGGCAGATTAATAACATTTGATGGTGTTATTCCTGGGAGAGGGGTGGGAGAGGTGAGATAGTGGAAGGGAAGGGGAGGGAGGAATATATGGAAGGGGAGATTGAGGGATAGACAGGGTTGGAGACAGAGAGGAGTGTGACACACAGACGTAAGGACGCTTGAAAAGGGGGCCGTCTTCTCTGCCACTTCCTCCTCCTCCTCCTCCTCCGAGTCCCTCACCTGTGGCATACCCACTGGCCAAAATATTGGCACCCTTGCTCTTACGCCTCTCCCAGCGTTGACGACGGCTCTCCCAGCGTTGACGACCGACGCCTCTCCCAGCGTTGACGACCGACGCCTCTCCCAGCATTGACGACCGACGCCTCTCCCAGCGTTGACGACCGACGCCTCTCCCAGCGTTGACGACCGACGCCTTTCCCAATTATATCGTCCTTCAAAACACTCTCAGCAACCCTTCATAACTGGTCCATTGTTAACCACATCACCTTGAACCAAACCCTGACTAGAGTTAGCGCACATCATGAAGCCCCTTCCCGTCACGTACTGTCCCCTTTCTTTACCTGTGCCCGAGAATTTGCCATTAGGTATCGCTAGCGCGTAGCACTCACCGCAGGAAGATTTGGAGAAGTGTTAATGGTTGATGTGAACTAACATGTCGAGTGTTTTATGTAAGATGGAGTGTGTGTGTGTGTGTGTGTGTTCTACAGCAGAAGTGGTATAGAAGTCCCATCACTATATATATATATATATATATATATATATATATATATATGATATGGCCTTTGAGACGATTTGGCGCAGTATTTCAGAGGCAGTGAGTAACCCGGGGTGCGCCACGTTAATTGTGTAAATTGTGTGGGCGTGTCCGCCAAGCCCGTAGTCTCCTGATGTCGCCTCTAACGTCCCAGTAGCAGGCGGCGGGGCCCTTGTATAGTTAAGGTGGCAATTGGCCAGCTACTGATGTCTCACCTCCGTCTTAAGTCATATGAGGGTCGCACGAAGTTCCTGCCGGTTGTATAATGCGATAATTGCAAGGGTGATAGAGGCGGGGCGGCGGCACGGCGGTTCCCCCGTAGAGTTTGCCTCTACGTCTGCCTCCCGGGAGAACTGTGACACCGTAATTCCATACGTCGAGTCAGAACCCGCGATTATTTTGTTATTAATTCAAGAAAGTGATTCCAAGTTAAGACACGTAACTACGTCATTAGTAATTGAGCAAACGAGCTAGGCGAATCAATGTAGCTTTTTTTAGCCTCGTTAACGAAAGACAAGGACTCCGTCAGCCGTAGGAGTCGCGCGCTTAGTCCGTCCCATATGTTGGATTTCGTCGGATTTCGGTAGGATTATGTCACTGTCCAGACCTCACGCCACTAGCTGGGACAGCAGGGAATATTATGCTAGATTCTTCATGTCCTTCGGACGTATGAGGGAATATGAGGGAGTAGTGCTGAGGTGTGTGAGAGGAGGAGGAGGAGGGATTGTGTGAGGGACTGACTAATGAGGTTCAGAAAATGTCATCGAGTCTCTTGTGAGAGGTTGTGGTCACCGTTGTGTCTTACGGCCGGCAGTGCAGGTGGCGTTTCCCCCTGCGACGGTCGGGGATCTCCGTGGCCGGAGGGGAAGGAGGAGGACCTGTCGTACCGCGTTTCTGGGAGGGGTGGGTGGGGGCACATAAGACGCTGACGGAGATGATGGCTTGCCCTCTGATGTTGTTACCCTATGGACCCGGGGGTCGTACCCCCCGGGTGTCGTGGCAGCGCTGCTGAAGAGGAGGGGTGGGGGAGGAGGGGAGGGGGCAGAAGATGGCACCCCTCTGCCCGCCGCGCTCCCTTCCTCCCCCCCCCTTTTTTTTTGTGGGGAGGGGGGGTCCTCCTCGATTACTGTCCTCCTCCCTAAGTGTTCTATCTCTCTCTCTCTCTCTCTCTGTTTCATCACCCCCCACCCTCCATCCACTGCATGTCCCCCTCCCCCTCCCCCCCTCTCCCTTAGCCACAACCGACTCAACCATTCCTTCCGCAGGTTCCTTTTCATCAGAGACAACCCTCCGGGCCGCCGCAGCAGGCAGCCGCAGGCCGCAGCAGCAGGCGTTTACTTGTGGTGTGAGGCTGACGACACACACACACACACACACACACACATATATACACATACTGCCCCTTCCTCACTTAGCCTCCCGCGCTGTCTCAACACAGCTCCTCACAGGGCGGAAGCTTATTGTCTCCTCTCTCTCTCTCTCTCTCTCTCTGTGTTACCGCCCGAGATGTTAACCCAGCGTCAACAAGGAGGGGGTGGAGGAGGGGAGGGGGACGGAGGGGGGGAGTGTTTAATTGTTCGCCAGGTGTGTGTTCAACCTGTGTGATCTCCCAGGTATGTAAAAGGCATATATATATTGGGGGTTGATTTATATAGCATTAGAGTGAATAATCTTGGAGGCGTTGGAGGGGTGGTGGTGAGGGGGGGGGGTGTGGAGTTCGCAGTAGCGGGGTCAAGTTGCGCGAGGAGGTGGAGGTGGGAGGAGGTGAAGGGAGGTGGAGGGAGGTGGAGGAGGCGGTAGTAGGGTCCTCTGGTGTATAAATAATTAGTACGGCTGTTTAGCGCGTCGGAACCCAGTTCAGAACGCCGCCCTCGGAATGTTTTCTATAAAGCTTGTTTCCCCCACCTGCGAGAGCGGAAAATAGACCTAATTGATATCACCAGCAGCGACGGCTTCGCCTTACAGCCCGAGCGCTAATGAGAAGCAAACACAGTATTGCTAAGGTTTGTTTGGCAAAAAAAAAGAAAAAAAAAAAGAAAAAGTAAGATTCTACCTTTCCAAATATTCTTTTTTTTTTTTTATCTCTCGTGATATTCGGCGCCAAAATGACCAACTGCCGTGTGCACAAACGATGTCGTTTTAATTCCTCGGACGCACTCTTTTTACCTCGGACGACTCCAGGCGCCCCCCCCCCCTTGTTCCCTCCAGTTCCTCTTGACGTGTAGCGCGCGCGCGCGCGCGCCCCCCGAGAGGGAACTCGAGCCAATGATTCATACACGCCGCTCTTCGGATCCTTAGCAACACTGAGCAAACAAGTGACTAGCGCCGGTCCGTTTTCTATGAGACGCTAAAGTAGGGTAGACTCACGTCTCTGCCTCTCGTTGGACGCGCTCGCCCCGTCGCTTTTATGGGATAAGCGATGAATTGGAGCAAGCCCGCCCGCGGCCCCTCCTCCCCGGTTCCTTCCGCAGGTTTTCGGATTTTCTCGGATTGGATTCGGAGAAAAGACGCTCTCTCGTTCGCCTCCACGCCTTTAAAAAAGCTCATGACTCCTGGCAAATACAAAAGCCACCGCGCGTAAATTTCATGTGTCTCGCGTGTTTACACCTAGCTAGCTAGAGCTCTCTGGCTGGCGTGGTGGCAGCTCAAGGAGATTATAGATCGACACTTTTTTTATTCTAAAGTAATCCCCTCAAATAATTAGATAATCCAGGTAATTAGAGGGATAAGTATGACCCCCTAAAGAAAGGCTGGCTTGCTTGCTCGCTTGTTTTCGTTCGGGGATAAGTTAAGAGTCAAGACGGAGGAGCCGAAGAAATCCAGGCAAAACAAAGTGTGGGGAGAAGGAGGCGCTCCGCCTCCTCGGAAACGCGCGCCCGCGGAAGCATTCAGATTTTCCGACGGGTTTGGCCCGCACGCGTTTCCTCCCCTCCAGTATTGGCACTTCTATGAAACATGGAATAGTCTGGGGCGGTATTTTGTGTTGTTTGCGGTGTACCCGAGGACGTGCCGGAGATGGGTGGTGGTGGACGGACGTGTCCACAGGGGGCGCTGTGTGTGTGTTTGTGTGTGTGTGGACATGCTACACACATGAGGATATGCGGAAGGAAATGTGCAGAAATGTTCCCCGGATAATGTCCGTGAGGAAGGTTTTAGTGAGCACCACCGTAGTACGCAAGGGAGGTGGGTTACGGAGTGAGGGAGGGAGGGAGAGAGTTACAAGCGGGTGAGAGGGTGAGGAGTGAGAGCTACAGCAGGTGGGAACTATATACACCAGGTGGGAGCCACGGCAGGTGAGGCCGCTTAGTGGATGGAGGCAGTAGTTAATGCCTTCTCAACCCAGCCGGAGTACCCGATGGGTCGGTCGGGTCGGGTCGGGTCGGTCGGGTCGGTCGGTCGGTCGGCGCCTTCGAGAGCTCGCTCCTTGGAAGATGGGCAGTCACTGGAATTCCAGGCTGGCTGTCCAGTACTGGAACTGGCCGTCGCAGTTTACTGTCCCGTCGAATGATAATATTCTGGATTTACCTGAACCCTTTTTTAATATGCTCATAGTCCTGTACCGTTGTTTGTATGTGCATGACAGTGAGAATGATACGAATCTGATGATGGTACTTGTGTGTGAATACATGTCTCCCCGTGAACAAAGCTCAAAAGTTAGTTTAGTGAAGATAAAGGGCATAGTGAAGATGAGGGTGTGGTGAAGAAGAGTATAGTGAACACAAAATGATCCAGGTTAGGCGTAAGGGCGGACGCGAACGTAGCTTGGTAGATATAAGGGTATGGTGAAGATAGGTGGGTCTCGAAGCTATCCTATTAAAGATAAGGGTTTTGTGAAGATAAGGGCGTGGTGAAGAATATAATAAACGTATCTTAGTAAAGATAAGATTATTGCAGAGAGTAAAGATATTGTGAAAACAGGATGCTGTGAAAATTGGGTTGTGATATTGATCAGGTGATAGACAAGGGAAATGTTTAGTGAAGGTAAGAATGTAATGTTGATGGTAGTGATGATGAGGATGTAGGGAAGATAAGGGCATTGTGAGGATGTAGTTTTGTGACTCTGAAGTCGTAATGAAGACGGACTTTTTGACCTGACCTCCCTAACGGTCCAATCTATGCTGAAGGAAGGCTGGCGAAAGAAACCAGCAATAGAAATGATTAATGGTGTACTGAATTAACACGAAGCTGAAGGTTGAAAGTACACAGAGAGAAATACCGACCACCTGGAGATGGACTAGTGCTGAGAATGCCTCTTGCCAGGTGCTATAAGGAGGGACCGAGGATGATGATAATGCATGCTATCTCTGCACCTTACCCGGGAGTCCTTGTTTGTGTGGCAGAGAGGAAGGATGACCAACTGGTGGAGGGCGTAGGTCAGTTTAGGGAAGGATGAAAGTTGTGTTGGTGTTCTCTAGTTCAGCCGCAGGGAGTCCAAGCGCCTCGAGTCGACGAACAGTGAAGAAAGTGACTGCCGGAGGCTCTGAGCAAAGACTTTGATGGTTTGCGATGACAGTATCAGCCGGAGGACATCAATTGCACTCTAAAATTATAGTAATCATTGATGGAGACCGAATAGTACAGCGTAAGGCTCCTCCATACCCCCCACTCCCTCCGGCAAAACAGACGGGAAGAGAATATCTATGAAGAGGCACCGTGCAGGCTAGTGAGAAACAGAATATACTGACAAAATCTTTACAGCAAATAGCGAATGGAAAACATATTTTGATGTGATTACAACCTCGGGGACTGTACTCCGAGCAATGACTCGAATCGTGTCTCTGTTAATAAAGAAGTTATTTAGATTGCATGGACATTATATCATTATTTACGAACTGACCTCTTCACCGATGATTGATATTAGATTATTAATCTAACCCGTGTTTTGGAACGTAATTATACTTTCGACAATATCTGGTGTTGATTTTTTTCCAATGGTCTATAAGTCTGCTGTTCAGGAAAGATTTAATCATGTTGGTATTATGTTTCCTTCTCCTTTACCTTCATACTGTTGTTTCTGGTCACCCTGTCCGACATGAAGATAAATCTTTATGATTTATGTTATATGAATTATTCATTTTATTGAAATCATATTTATTACATCTCGACGGAGTCTCCACTGTTTTTAAGGGAAGATAGTTTGTGATTTTTGAGTCTCTTTCTTCATAATGTATATTTAATTGATGGAATTAGCCTTGTTCCTCTTCTCTGTATTTGTTTTAATGATTCTTCGTCTCTGGTCTACCAACTTTCAGCGATCTGAACTGAACATCATATTCTAAACATAGTCTGACTAGGGCATTGTAGGGAGTTGATATTATTATGTTCTTCATTTGTATATTATATATTTCCATCTTTGAAACCGAATGTCTTGATAGTGAATCAAATGCTCCTTAGTATTGCTTTACTTATTATAAGCCAGTGCTTTCTGTCGTCCCTAAGATCTTGCTCTTCCTGTGAAACAGAGATTAATGTGAGGCTGGCTTGCGTGATTAAGGTCCTAGTTTGGATGATGGTCAGGTGGTTGGCGATAGTCCAGTTGTTGAGGTTGTTAATGATGTTTCCAGAGGCGATGTGGTGGACAAAGCTGATGACGTTACTAAATTCATCTGTGTACCTCCCGAGAGCAGAGGCATTCATAATGACATCAATTTACGTGGATGAGACAACGCAAGGGTCCCGGACGTTGTGTGCAGAGAAGGAGTTCGTGTGCCTGGGAGATGTGCAAGAGAAAGCAGTTGGGAAAAGAAGAGTTCTTCGTCCCCTGCGGAACGCCACAGATGAGAGATTGGAAAGTAGCGTTGCACTATTTATAGGTGTGTGTGTGTGTGTGTGTGTGTGTTTGTCTGTGTGTGTGTGTGTCTGTGTCTGTCTGTGTCTGTGTGTGCGTTTTCACTGTCATTCTCGTGACTGACGTGGTCTTGAAGGCTTAATTTGTACCTCAGTGTTCCACCAGTGACCCCGAGTCTTGCCTCCCACAGCCCTCCAGAAGCAACGCCTCCCGGGTGGTGCTGACCGGGCTGGACTTCAGGTCTTCCGGCCTCTACCGCTGCGAGATATCCGTCTTGGACAGCTTCAACACCCTCAACCGCTTCGGCCGGATGATGGTCGTGGGTAAGTGTTAAGCTTCTCCTTGTCTCTCTCTCTCTATTTTCCGCATGTTTAACCAAGTCAGCAACGGCGACAGCACCTTGCCATATGTTATGTTTATATATTACGAAGGAGATGTAAGCTCATCTTTGGCAGAAGTGTCTTCAAAAAGCTATAGAGTTGTTAGACCACTGGAATAGCCTTTCAGATGTTGTACACTCAGGTCAGGGCTAGACAGCTACGTCATTGATATCTGGTGTCAGGTAATATCTAGTATCAGGCACAAAGCCTGATGCAAAAGAAGGAATGAATAAGTTAAGTTTCATGCTATGAACATATAAATATTTCTTTGTGATTGTTTCTAGTTTGAGCTGTTCCTTCCTGGAGGAGCCAACTGCAGTCGGGGAACTTTTTCCCATTCACACTTTCCAATAGAATATCCCACGGCAGTATACCGTTTCCATACAATGTGGTGTTTCTTCCCAGGATTTTGTATTTTCTTTATATTTCCTGCTGTGGCCGTTGAGCCTAAGGGAGCGGTGGGATGGAGGGTTCGCCTCTTGCCTCAGCATCCTGGTTTTACCACAGATTATGACTTCAGATAGCCTTTGTGGAGGACTAACAGGCCCCTCCCGCCCGCCATCTTGGAACCCCCCCCCAGGGTTTCTTAGAGGAGGGGAGGATGGAGGGAGGAGGGAGAGAGATGAAAGAATATAGAGAGGGGGAGATTACTAGTGGTGGGGAGGGGAGAGGAATGGAGTGTCGCCCGGGGCAGGGGGAGAGATACGTATACTCCCCTCCTCAGCCATCACGATAATTACTTGGTTATAATGGTCTACCCGCGTAGTCTGTCCCGAGGACCTGTGACCTGCATGACCTCTTCGTGGCTTGCGTGACCGCTGGCGATGTGGTGGTGGTTTGTGTGTGACCTGTGTGGTCTGTAGTGACCTGTGGTGAGCTATAGTGACCTGCATGACCTGAAGTGACCTGTGGTGACCTGTAGTGACCTGCATGACCTGTGTTGACCCGTTGTGACCTGCATGACCTGTGTTGACTCGTGACCTGCATGACCTGTGGTGACATGTAGTGACCTGCATGACTTGTGGTGACCTGTGGTGACCTGCATGACCTGTGTGGTGCCTCACCGGCTCTTGGTAGCTGGGGGTGACCTGATGTGACCTGTCGTAACCTTACCCCTATGTGACCTGTGACTGTGCTGTAACGGATGTTGGAATATATGACCTGCATCCTCACCCGTGACCTGAGATGACCTGTGGCAGTATTCGGCAACTGCTGTGACCTGGAGGACATGCAAAAGGTCTCGTTACATTGCACAGGGAAATGGTAAATGTCAGTCCGGTGTTGGTAACACTGCTGGGGGCTGATTACTTTCTCATTCTTGCTGTCAGGAGGTCATGGCTGACGCTACTGTGACTAGTATATATATATATATATATATATATATATATATATATATATATATATATATATATATATATATATATATA
>JAYMFT010036055.1:0-15797 GCA_038088735.1 Panulirus argus | reverse complement strand
TATATATAGCGTTAATGGGATGGCCTTGATTAGGGCCGTAGCTGCCCGTGCCGTCTCAGCTAACATAAAAAAAAAATCAAGTTGTAATGTCTCCAAGTAAGTCATCTCGTCTCTCAGGTCAAGTAAGTAATTATGTTATATAGTAATTATGTCCCCAAGTAACGTCAGTAATCATATCCCGAGTAACTTAAGTAATGTCCATAAGTAAAGTAAGTAATCATATCCTCAGCAACATAAATCATCATGTTCCTAAGTAGCTTACGTAATCATGTTCTCAAGTAACGTAAGTAATCATATTCCATGTAACGTAAGTACGACTGTAGATTTTAAGAACCCCAGCAATAACTGGGATCTCCCGACAAGCTACCACGATGCTAACAGGCAAATTGATTTAAAGTAGAGACCTGATTAGCGCTTGTGAAAAGTTAAGCAAAAGCGATCCATAATGTCATTCTAGTAACTAGTAACGTGCGTTTCGGTTTCCACGATAACAAATGATGTTATCCAGTCAACAAGCTTCGATAAAATGGGTCACGACTTTGGCAATGCAAATTGGATTAGGCTCTCAGATGTGGACACAGTTGGCAAGATGTGGAGTAACTTGAACAGAAGGATGTACGAGGGATGTGCCAGATAACTAAAGATCTTAGTGGTCTACTTAAGCGTAAAGGAAATTTTGACTGGATATCTAGATTAAGTGACAACCCATAGGACCATAAATTGAAAGAAAAAAAAAAAAAGAAAATCCAAGATGCTATTGTCTCTATAACTAATGACAATTAACAAAAGGCTTTTCTTCTAGACGAGTATTTCGATTCCGTAGTGTCGAAAATGCCTCAAATACATGGCAAGCACTGAACTTATTTACAGTTAAAGAAAATTAGACATACCTAATCTTCAGTCCTTTGAGATACTTAAATATCTAAAGAAATCATCATTCAAAATTTCAGCAAACCAAAAGAAGGGATAGAAATAATAATCGAAAGTAATATCGTTAAACATTTTGGCATTAAAATGATAACCGATTACCATCATGGGTTTCGAACTAAAATATCATGTTTAACGAATATAGCAAGAGTACTAAGTCCTATTTATAATAAATGGGATTTAGCAACAGCCCTCCAAAGGTTTTCGATAAAGTGCCATATATAAGACTGATAAGACTGCTGAGTGATGATATGAAAGCTTATGGCGTACGAAATGCAATCTTAAGCATGCACAGCGAACCGGTTCTCAAGCAGGAGACAACGAATGGTACTAAATGGGAAAAAGTGTCCGTCTGGCTTGATCGCGACGAGCGGGGTTCCACAAGGCTCAGTTCTAGGACTAACCCTTTCCATTATCTTTACCGATGATCTGGGGACAGAAATCACCCAGATAATTCCAAAATTTGCCGGAAACAACGAAATCAGGATATATAACGTAGTCAAAGAAAGACTGTTGTGCCTAAAGATTCAGAGCAATTTATACAATGTGATAGACATCTGTGTAGATGATTACCAAATGATCAAAATGATATCACAAATCATGAATACATAATTGTTTGGTAATCTATTATTATAAGAAGTAAAAAAACTTTGGAGTAATCATCAGTTAATGATCTACAATACAAAATATATGCCATGTAAAGTTAAGCCAATACGATGCTGAGTTACACAGTTAGAATGCACTGTTCAATTCTAGTCATCAAACGTGATCAAAATTGAAAAAAAAAAAAGAAAAAATAGGACAAATTCAGAAAGAGCAATAAATAATAATTCCGTCATTCAGATATAAGCGGCATGAATTATTCAGACATAGAATATACTCAAAAAGGCACAGACTCAGAGGTACTCTACAAAAAAATCTAAAACTACATAAACAAAAGTTCCTTCACATCAGAAAAAGATTCAATAATATCAGATTAAAAGGGATGTGTAATAGCGACGAGAGCAATCATTATTTTCGGCTATAATATCATAAAACATTGGTATAAATAACCACCAGATGATGTTATCGTGAAGCATATCAAATACCCTATAATCAAGATGGAAAACAAACTTACCATTTAAAAATTCATAGAACTGAATTCAAACAGCCACAAACCACTGGGTCTTAACGAGGCTGTGTGTGATGGTGGAGAACAGAAACTCACTGATTAACGTGGTAAGAATAGAAAGAATCTATCTGTTTTTCTACGTTCGAACTGAACCTCCTTCCAGGAGAATTCCACTGCAGTCAGAATGAGAATACTTCTAATTCACGTTCCACTAGAATGTCCAAGGCAGTATATTCTTTCCATATTACATGGCACTTCTTCTCAACCATTTTCCTACTGGTTGTTGAAGTGAACAAGTTAGTGGGTGGGGAGGTACCTTTTATTCTATCCGGTCTCTATCACAAATATCATTATGATCTTAGGACACTACAACTGCCCTCTAGAACATACCCTCCTCGTGGGCCATCAGGTCTCCTAGTGTCTATCATTCCTTTCATGTCACTCAACGTAAGAAATCACATCCTAAGTTCAGCAACTTAAGACATCCTTAAGTAATATACATGACTATGCTTTAGCTAAAGTACGTAATCATATCCCAATTAACTTAAGTAATCACGTTCCCAGGTAATGCAGGCAATCCTGTCCATAAGAAACGCTAGTAATAACCCAATAAATTTATGCCACCAAGTAACGTGAGTCATCGTATCTTTAAATAAAATAAGTAATAATTTTGTCAAGTGACGTACGTAATCACTTTCTCAGTTGCCATTAATAATCATTTCCCAATTAATTAAATCATCATGCCCTCAGGTAAAGTAAATAATCACATCCCAATTAACGTAATTTATCACACTCTTAGGGTGACGTAAGTAGTCTTATTCTAAGTAGTTTAAGTCATCATGCTCTCAGGGAAAGAAAGTAATCACATCCTAATTAACGCAGTCATCATGCCCTCAGGTAACGTAAGTAACAATACCTCGAGCAACTTGAAATACACGAATGAAATATTTAGGCAACGAGAACAATGGCGAGATTTTCCTTGCTGGCTCCAAGCACCAAGCGACCGTTCCAGTAACATGACTGGCCCCAGTTCCAGCAACTGTCAAGTAAGGCAGGTTGAGGGCCATGCCTTAGCCTCCTGTCTTTAATGTCTGCCTTCACTAACCTCTCATCGCCATCTTTCCCAAATGCCACTTTAATACCATCCAAAAGCTTCTCCTTATGAAATATATTTAGTATTTCGTTAGGGGTTTTCCCTCTCAATGCTCACTGTAGTGTAATTCAAAACCTGTACATGTGGTCCAGTACCTGTATGCGTGATCCAATACCTCTAAGTATGATCCAAGACCTGTAAATGTCATCGAAAACCTGCTTACGTAATCTAAGACCTGAAAATGTGGTCTGAGACATGTAGAGGCGATGTGGTGTTATTCCGGTTAAGCTGTTATCATCACGCCTTCCATATCTCCCGTCATAAGATCACAATCATGATCATCACAGTCCTTCCTACAAACAACGACTATCTTCTTTATCTTATTAAGTTATCATTAATGGCTCCCCTAACTCGCCCTGGGGCGGCGTTACTGTCACTTCCCTCAGACATAAACACAAGTCAAATAGTGGAGGGGAGTCCCTAGGTCACAAGTTACAAGGCATGAGAATCAGCCGGCTACAATTCACCTGGGACAAAGAAAGCCAGCAGATTACAAGTTACAAGGGAAAAGAGAGAGATTAAGATACAAGCTGCAAGGAACAAGGACACAAGGTAAGAGACGTGGCAAAGCAAGTACAAGGTACAAGAGAAAAGACAAATCAAGGTACAAGGTACAAGGGGCGAAACAGAATAACACATAGCGTACAAGGAAGCGAACTGAGCAAGACACAGGGTACAAGGGACAGAACAGAACAAGACACAAGGGACAAGACAAAGTGAGACACAAGACAAACAAGACACAAGGTACAAGGGACAAAACAAAACAAAAAGACATAAGGTACAAGGGACGAGACAGAATAAGACACAGGGTAAAGGGGTTAAGAAAGAGTAAGGAACAAGGTACAAGGTACAAGGGACAAGACACAGAATAGCACAGGTTATAAAAGGACAAGACAGAAGAGACACAAGCTACAGGGAACAGGGGTGAGTCAGCAAGATATATGCTACGTGGAACAAGAGTATGTCAGCAAGCCAAGAGGTACAAGGAACTAGAAAGAGTCGGGAAGTCACAGCCTATAAGGAACAAGATGGAGTCAACAGGTAACAAGTAACAAGATTAGAGTCAGCATGTCACAAGCTTCATAGTTAAGAGAGTAAATTCACAAGCTACTATATAAATAGATTGGATTAAGGATAGAGGGGACACGGATTTCAACAAGTCACGAGCTACAAGGGCATAAAGGGTGTCATCTTGATACAAGCTACAATTACAAGAGGGATTGACGTAACAAGCTACTAGTACAGAAAATTCATAGATACAAGATATAAGGGACTTGAAAATATCTGCTTGTTACAAGTTACAAGAATCAGAGGGAGTAAAATGACATTCTGTATTGACAAGGAATTCAGTCATTAGGTACAAGTTACAAGATAGCAAATCACAAACCACAAGGACTAGTGTCAATAGGTCGTAGGCTTAAACTACGAGTGTTGACAGGTTACAAGCTGTATGGACGAGTTCAAACAGGCTACAAGCTACAAGGACACAGGGTTCAAGGATAAGGGTTAACAGGTCACATACTGCAAGGACAAGTTTAAACAGGTTACAAGATACAAGGCCATTGCAAGCAAAAGAGGACAGGAGACAGTAAGCACGTCACATGCTACAGGCGACAGTAAGAAGGGCACAAGTTAGAGAGCACAGGAGACAGTAAAACAAGCCACATGCGACAGGGATCAGGAGACAGTAAGCAGGTCACATGTTCTATATGACAGGGGACAGAAAGCAGGTCAAACCCTACTGAGGGCAGGAGACAGAAAGTAAGTTACAAGTCGAAAAGGACACGAAAGAGTACGTTACAAGCAACAAAGGACAGGAGACAGTAAGCTCACAAGCAACAGAGGGCAGGAGACAGTAAGGTCACAAGCCACAGAGGACAGAAGACAGCAAGCAGGTTACAAACTACAGAGGACAGGAGACAGTAAATCTGTCACAAGTTACAGTAGACAGGGGGAGGTATGCTAGTCACAAGTCGCATCGAATATGAGAGAGCAAGTCACAAGCTACAGAAGAGAAAAGACTTCAAGCAACTCACAAACCATAGTGGAAAGAGAGAGCTGGTCACAAGCCACAGAGGACAGGAGAGAGCTGGTCACAAGTTCTAGACGACAGAAGACAGTGTAGAGGTCACAGGCGACAAAGTATAGAAGACAGTGAGCAGGTCAAAAGCTACAGAGGAAAGGAGACGGTAGACAGGTCAAAAGCTGCAGAGGACAGGAGTCAACAAGTAAGTCACAAGCCAGAGAGGAGAGGAGACAGTAAGCAGCTCATACGATAGAGAAATGTATCAGTAAGCAGGTTACAAGCTACAGGAGAAAAGACAGGAGGCGGATCACAAGCTGCAGGAGATACGAGACAGTAAGCAGGTCACAAACTACACGGGACAGAAGACAGTAAGCAGGTCAAAAGCTACAGTGGACAGGAGACAGTAAGCAGGTCACAAGCTAAAGGAGACACGTTACAGTAAGCAGGTCACAAGTTACAGGAGACAGAAGATAGTAAGCAGGTCTCACGTTACAGGAGACGGGAGACAGTAAGCAGGTCATAAGCTGCAGGGGAAGGGAGACAGTAAGCAGGTCAAAACCTACACTGGACAGGAGAGAGTAAGCAGGTCACAAGTTACAGGGGACAGGAAACAATAAGCAGGTCAAAAGCTATAGTGGACAGGGAACAGTAAGCAGGTCACAAGTTAGAGGGAACACGAAACAGGAAGCAGGTCTCAAGTTACAGAGGACGGGAGACAATAAGCAGGTCACCAGCTAAAAAGTACAAGACGCAGTCAGCAAGGCACAAGCTACATGGGACAGAAGACAGTATGTCACAAGCTACAGGGGACAGAAGAAAGTAAGCAGGTCACAACCTACAGAGGATACGAGACAGTAAGGTCACAAACTACAGAGGACAAAAGGCAGTAAGCAAGTTACAAGCTAGAAAGGACAGGAGACAGTAAGAAGGTCAAAAGCTACAGGAGACAGTAAGAAGGCCACAAGCTACAAGGGACAGGAGACAGTAAGCTTATCAAAAGCAACATAAGACAGAAGACGGTAAGCAGGTCACAAGCTACAAAGAACAAGAGACTGTGAGCAGGTCACAGGCTACAAAGGGAAAAAGACAGTAAGCAGGTCGTACGCTACAGGGGACAGAAAACAGTAAGCAGGTCACAAATTACACGGGAGATGAGACGGTAAGGTCATAAGCTACAGGAGAAAGGAGAGGGTTAGAAGGTTACAAGCTACTAGGGAGAGGAGACAGTAAGCACGTCACAAGCTACAGGGGACGGGAAATAGTAAACAAGTCAACAGCTACAGTGGATGGGAGACAGTAAGCAGGTCAAAAGCTATAGGGGACAAGAGACAGTAAGCATTTCAAAAGCTACAAGGGATAGGAGACAGTAAGCAGGTCATAAGCTACAGTGGACAGGAGACAGTAAGCAGGTCACAAGGTACAGTGGACAGGAGAAAGTAAGCAGGTCACAAGATACAGTGGACTTGACACAGTACGTAGGACACAGGCTACAGGGGACGGGAGTCAGTAAGCAGATCACAAGCTACAGGAGACAATAAGCAGGTCACAAGCTACAGAGGACAGGAGACAGTGAGCAAGTCACAAGCTACAGTGGACGCGAGACAGTAAGCACTTCACAAGCGACAATTGAGAGGAGACAGTAAGCAGGTCACAAGCTACAGTTGACAGGAGACACTAAGCAAGTCACCAGCTACAGTGGAAGGGAGAAACCAAACAGGTTAAAAGCTACACTGGACGGGAGACAGTAAGCAGGTCACAAGCTCCAGGGGAGGGGAGACAGTAAGCAGGTACCAACTACAGTGGACAGTAGACAGTAAGCAGGTCACAAGGTACAGGAGACAGTAAGCAAGTCACAAGCGACAGGTTACAGGAGAAAGTAAGCATGTCACAAGACACAGTGGACTGGAGAGAGCAAGCAGGTCACAAGCTACAGTGGACTTGACACAGTACGCAGTCACAAACTACAGGGGACAGGAAACAATAAGCAGGTCACAAGCTACGAGGGACAGGAGACAGTAAGCAGGTCAAAAGCTACAGGGGACAGGAGAAAGTAAGTAGGTCACAAGTTACAGTGGACGAGAGAAAGTAAGCAGGTCATAAGTTACAGGAGACAATAAGCAGGTCAAAAGCTAGAGTGGACGGGAGACAACAAGCAGGTCACAAGGTACAATGGACTTGACACAATACGCAGGTCACATGCTACAGGGGACTGGAGACAAGGAGCAGGTCATAAGCTACAGTGGGCAGGAGACAGTAAGCAGGTCACAAGCTACAGTGGACAGGAGAAAGTAAGCAGGTCACAAGTTACAGTGGACTGGACATAGTACGCAGGTAGCAAGCTACAGTTGACAGGAGACAGTAAGCAGGTCACAACCTACAGTTAACAGAACACTAAGCAGGCCACTAGCCACAGTGGACGGGAGACAATAAGCAGGTCACAAGCTACGGGGGGGGGCGAGAGACAGTAAGCAGGTAACAAATTACAATGGACAGTAGACAGTAAGCAGGTCACAAGTTACAGGAGACAGTAAACAGGCAAAAGCTACAGGTGACATGAGAAAGTAATCAGGTTACAAGCTACAGTGGACAGGAGACAGTAAGCAGGTCACAAGCAACAGTGGACATGACACAGTACGCAGGTCACAAGATTTAGAGGACAGGAGACAGTTAGCAGGTCACAAGCTACAGAGGACAGGAGACAGTAAGCACGTCACAAGCTACATGGGACAAGACACAGCAAGGAGGTCACGAGCTACGATGGACTTGACACAGTACGCACTTCACAAGCTACAGGGGACATGAGACAATATGCAGGTCACAAGGTACAGTGGACAGGAGACAGTTTGCAGGTCACAAGCTACAGCAGACAGTTGACAGTTAGCAGGTAACAAGCTACAGTGGACAGGATGTAGCAAGCAGGTCATAAGCTACAGTGGACGGGAGACAGTAAGCAGGTCACAAGTTACAATGGAGAGGAGATAGCAAGCATGTCAAAAGTTACAGGGACAGGAGAAAGTAAGCAGTTCAGAAGCTAAAGGAGACAAGAGACATGAAGCAGGTGACAAACTACAGTGGACAGGAAACAGCAAGCAGGTCTAAAGCTACAGGAGACAGTAAGCAGGTCAAAAGCTAAAGTGGACAGGAGACAATAAGTAGGTCACAAATTACAGGGAACAGGAGACAGTAAGCAGGTCACAAGTTTCAGTGGACGGGAGACAGTAAACAGGTTAAGATCTACAGTGGATAGGAGACATTAAGCAGGTAACAAGCTACAATGGACAGGAGACAGTAAGCGGGTCACAAGCTATAGGGGACAGGAGACAGTAAGCAGGTCAGAAGCTACAGTGGACAGGAGACAGTAAGCAGGTCAAAAGATAAAATGGACAGGAGACAGAAAGCAGATTACAAGCTACAATGGACGGGAGACAGTAAGCTGGTCACAAGCTACAGCAGACAGCTGACAGCAAGCAGGTAACAAGCTACAGTGGACAGGATATAGTAAGCAGGTCACAAGCTACAATGGAGGGGAGACAGTAAGCAGGCTAAGAGCTACAGTGGATAGGAGACAGTAAGAAGGTAACAAGCTACAATGGACAGGAGACAGTAAACGGGTCACAAGCTACAGGGGACAGGAGACAGTAAGCAGGTCACAAGCTACAGTGTACAGGAGACAGCAAGCAGGTCACAAGCTACAGTGGCCAGGAGACAGTAAGCAGGTCAAAAGCTACAATGGACAGGAGACAGCAAGCAGATTACAAGCTACAATGGACGGGAGACAGTAAGCAGGTCACAAGCTACAGCAGACAGTTGAAAGCAAGCAGGTAACAAGCTATAGTGGACAGGATATAGGATGCAGGTCACAAGCTACAGTGGACGGGAGACAGTAAGCAGGTCACAAGCTTCAATGGACAGGAGACAGCAAGCAGATCACAAGCTACAGTGGACAGGAGATAGTAAGTAGGTCACAAGCTTCAATGGACAGGAGACAGCAAGCAGATTACAAGCTACAGTGGACAGGAGATAGTAAGTAGGTCTAAAGCTACAGTGGAAGGGAAACAGTAAGCAGGTCAAGAGCTAAAGTGGACAGGAGACAATAAGTAGGTCACAAGCTACAGGGGACAGGAAACAGTAGGCGGGTCACAAGCTTCAGTGGACGGGGGACAGTAAGCAGGTTAAGAGCAACAGTAGATAGGAAACAGTAAGCAGGTAACAAGCTACAATGGACAGGAGACATTGAGCGGGTTACAAGCTACAGTGGCCACGAAACAGCACAGACTACAAGCTACAGTGGACAGGAGACAGCAAATAGGTCACAAGCTACAGTGGACAGGAGACAGTAAGCAGGTGACAAGCTATAGTGAACTTGACACAGTACACAGGTCAAAGGCTACAGGGGACAGGAGACAGTAAGCAGGTCACAAGAACAGGGGACAGGAGACAGCAAGCATGTCACAAGCTACAATGGACGTGACTAAGTACGCAGTTCACAAGCTACAGGGGACATGAGACAATAAGCAAGTCACACGCTACAGTGGACAGGAGACAGTAAGCAGATCAGAATCTACTATGGACAGGAGACAATAAGCAGGTCACAAGCTACAGTGGGCAGCAGACAGTAAGCAGGTCACAAGCTACAGAGGACGGAGGACAGTAAGCAGGTCACAAGCAACAGTGGACAGGAAACAGCAAGCAGGTCAAAAGATACAGTGGACAGGAGAAAGTATGCAGGTCACAAGCTACATTGGACTTGACACAGTACGTAAGCCAAAAGCTACAGGGGACAGGAGACAGTAAGCAGGTCTCAAGCTACAGTGGACAAGAGACTGTAAGCAGGACAAAAGCTACAGTGAACAGGAGAAAATAAGCAGGTCACAAGCTACGAGGGATAGGAGACAATAAGCAGGTCACAAGCTATAGGCGGCAGGAGACAGTAAGCAGGTCAGAAGCTACAGTGGACGGGAGACAGTAAGCAGGTGACAAGCTACAGTGGGCTTGACACAGTACGCAGGTCACAGGCTACAGGGGACAGGAAACAAAATGCAGGTCACAAGCTACAGACGACAGGAGACAGTAAGCAGGTCACAAGTTACAGTGGACAGGAGACAGCAAGCAGGTCACAAGTTTCATAGGACTTGACACAGAACGTAGGTCACAAGCTACAGGGGACAGGAGACATTAACCAGGTCACAAGCTACAGAGGACGGGAGACATTAAGCAGGTCACAAGCTACAGTGGACAACAGACGGTAGGCAGGTCACAAGCTACAGTGGACAGGAGACAGTAAGCAGGTCACAAGCTACAGGGGACAGGAGACAGTAAGCAGGTCATAAGCTACAATGGACAGGAGACAGTAAGCAGGTCACAAGCTTCAGTGGGCGGGAGACAATAAGCAGGTCACAAGCTACAGCGGACAGGAGACAGTAAGCAGGGAACAAGCTAGAGTGGACCTGACACAGTACGTAGGTCACAATCTACAGGGGAGAGGAGATAGTAAGCAGGTCACAAGCTACAGTGGACAAGCGACAGTAAGCAGGTCACAAGCTACAGGGAACTGGAGACAGTAAGCAGGTTACAAACTACAGGGGACAGGAAACAGTAAGCAGGTCACAAGCTACAGGGGACAGGAGACAGTAAGCAAGTCACAAGCTACAGTGGACGGGAGACAGTAAGCAGGTCACAAGTTACAGTGGGTGGGAGACAGCAAGCAGGTCACACACTACAGTCGACGTGAGACAGCAAGCAGGTCACAAGCTACAGGAGACAGCAAGTAGGTCAAAAGTTACAGGAGAGAGCAAGCAGGTCACAAGCTACAGTGGACGGGTGACAGCAAGCAGGTCACAAGCTAGACTGGACAGAAGACATTAAGCAGGTCATAAGCTACAATGGACAGGAGAGAGTAAGCAGGTCACAAGCTACTCTGCACTTGACACAGTACGTAGGTCACAAGCTACAGTGGACAGGAGACAGTAATCAGGTCACAAGCTACAGTGGACAGGAGACAGTAAGCAGGTCACAAGCTGCAGTGGACGGGAGACAGTAAGCAGGTCATAATCTATAGTGGACAGGAGACAGCAAGCAGGTTACAAGCTACAGTGCACAGGAAACAGTAAGTGGGTCACAAGCTACAGGGGACTTGACACAGTATGTAAGTCACAAGCTAGAGGGGGCCGGAAACAGTAAGCAGGTCACAAGCGACAGGGGTCATGAGAGAGTAAGCAGGTCACAAGCTAAAGGGGACAGGAGACAGTAAGCAGGTCACAAGCTACAGTGGACAGGAGAGAGGAATCAGGTCACAAGCTACAACAGACAGGAGACAGTAAGCAGATCACAAGCTGCAGTGGACGGGAGACAGTAAAAAGGTAACAGTCTGTAGTGGACAGGAGACAGCAAGCAGGTCACAAGCTACAGTGGACAGAAGACAGTAAGGAGATCACAAGTTACAGGGAACTTGACACAGTACGTAAGTCACAAGCTATAGGGGACAGGAGACAGTAAGCAGGTCACAAGCTACAATGGACAGGAGACATTAAGCAGGTCACAAGCTTCAGTGGACTGGAGACAGTAAGCAGGTCAGAAGCTACAGTGGACAGGAGACAGCAAGCATATCACAAGCTACAGCGGACAGGAAGCATTAAGCAGGTCACAAGCTACAGTGGACCTGACACAGTACGTAGGTCACAATCTACAGGGGAGAGGAGATAGTAAGCAGGTCACAAGCTACAGTGGATAGGAGACAGTAAGCTGGTCACAAGTTACAGGGAACAGGAGACAGTAAGCAGGTCACAAGTTACAGGGGACAGGAGACAGTAAGCAGGTCAAAAGCAACAGGGGACAGGAGACAGTAAGCAGGTCACAAGCTACAGTGGACGGTAGACAGTAAGCGGGTCACAAGTTACAGTGGGCGGGAGACAACAAGCAGGTCACACACTACAGTCGACGTGAGACAGCAAGCAGGTCACAAGCTACAGTGGACAGAAGGCATTAAGCAGGTCACAAACTACAGGAGACAGCAAGCAGGTACAAGTTGCAGGAGACAGCAAGCAGGTCACAAGCTACAGTGGACGGGAGACACCAAGCAGGTCACAAGCTAGAGTGGACAGAAGACATTAAGCAGGTCACAAGCTACAATGGACAGGAGACAGTAAGCAGATCACAAGTAACAGGGGACTTGACACAGTACGTAAGTCACAAGCTAAAGGGGACAGGAGACAGTAAGCAGGTCACATGCTACAGTGGACAGGAGACACTAATCAGGTCACAAGCTACAGTGGACAGGAGAGAATAATCAGGTCACAAGCTACAATAGACAGGAGTCAGTAAGCAGGTCACAAGCTACAGTGAACGGGAGACAGTAAGCAGGTCACAATCTACAGTGGACAGGAAACAGCAAGCAGGTCACAAGCTACAGGGGATAGGAGACAGCTAGCAATGTCACAAGCTACAGTGGACTGGAAACAGTAAGCAGGTCACAAGCTACAGGGGACAGGAGACAGCAAGCAGGTCACAAGCGACAGTGGACGGGAAATAGTAAGCAGGTCACATGTCTCACTTGGGGATCGTCCATCGTGGCCAACGACGTACATGGTCTCGTCAGTGTCCTCCTTGTGTTATGACGTAGAACGTCTGAGTCACTCCTCTCCCTACAACTAGGGGGGAGGGGGCCTTCTCTCCCCTCAATACAGGCTACTTTCCCCTTACTAGGGATCTGGTCTCCCTTCACTTATGGTTATTCTTCCTTCTCTAGGGGCTACATGCCTCACACTAGAGGGCCCTTCCCCCTTCATTAGGGGGTTGCTTGATTCTAAGTAAAAGGCCTTTACCCCTTCATCTGGGGGCTACTCTGCCATCAGAAGGGACTACCCTCCCCTGTGGTCATTCCACTTTACTACGAGTCACTTTTCCCCTCAGGGAGAAACTTTTCCATCCTAAAAACTCCTTTACCCTTACCATTTCCTCACTCCTCACATCACTCAGTATTGTTTTTCAATTATTTCTGAAAGCCTTATTAGTTTCTGTCATTCGCCAACAGATTTAGGGAGGGAGGAGAAAACGTGGGGAGATAATTAGCTCCTTGGGGAGTGGAAGAACGAAAGTTCTTTCTGTCTTACTGAATAATGTGACGCATCCCGATGGCTGTTTGCTTACTTTCCATATTTTCTCCTCTTTCCTACGATGAGTCCACTGCAAAATTTGGCATTCACTGTTATATCGAGAGGAAATCATATTTTCGCTTGTGTACTGTAGTGTATTTCGAACGGTGTCATTATATATGAATCTGGCTAATGTTCACTGGCATCAGCTGGGCAGAGGAAAAACTGTTGCAAGACCCAGGGAAGCGTCAGCCCGCCAGCACTGAAGGCAAGGCGGGTCTGGCTATGCAGCAACACGACTCCCTTAAGAAATTCTCACAACGCTCAGTCTGCATATTAGAGCAGGTCCCGTGAGCCATCACTCATCTCCCCCTTTTTTTTTTTGCAAAAGGTCCACTCCTCGACAGCCTCCGTTACCATAAGCCTTTCCTTAACTTACATCGAGATATTTGCATTCTCTCCGGGTGGCGGTACAGACGATAGTACACTTCCACTTACGACAACTTCATTATAGATTCGCGAGACGTGGGACGCGGATCGACACCAGGCACACCCGTCGCCAGCGAACTGCCGTAGCCAACTGGCTGGAGCTGCCTGGAAACACCCGTGCTGGAAACATGGCCCTCCCCTCGGCAACCAGTCCCCCCCCGGCCCAACAACCACCACCACCATCACACCGCGTCGCACTGGGGCTGCGGCAGCCTGGCTCTCGCCACAACTAATAAACCAACGTAAATACAACGGGAATAAATCTAAAGATACAGCAATCACGGAAAAAAATCATGTGTTTCTTAACTTCCACGTGCAAAGGATATTAAAGTAAGGTTACCAGCCTAGGAAAAAACCTTTCAGTAGTAACCTTGGACAATATCACTCACAACACACAACCAGAGTTCGCAACCTCCGCCACACACACACTGGAAGATAAGACCAACCCACATTATATGGCTGACACCATATTGTACTCACACTCGCCACCTGCAGCAGACCTTCACTGGGCGTGTTTAAGGAGGGCGACCAGCTCATGGCACAGCTCAGTTTGTGTCTGGGGACCGGGTCAAGGTTGGTCTTTATACGGGACACAGACTAGAGTAACAACATAAGTGCTTTATTAGCGTTTTCGTGGGCGAGTATATTCCCTACTTACGGATGTGAGTACTATGTTTGTTGACGTTCGTGAGTGTGTTTGTATTTTCGTGTGTGTATGTGTGCTGCGTCTGTCTATGTCTGCGGTGAGTGTGTTGTCGCATATATGAACAGTCTTGGTAGCGTATGTGCTGTATGTTATTACATACGAGTTTTGCGTGTTGAGCGTGCGTGAACATACATAATATACGTTCAGTTCAGAATATATATATCAGCTGTCATGTACGTCTTGAGTGTACATAAACAGTACAGGGAGAGTACTGTATACTCGTGGGGGATTATCTCCTGAACTTTATCTACGGCGAGAGTTTGCCACTATGCTGGGCTAACGCGTAGCTCTAACCAAAGAACATAAGAAGTGAGGACACTGCAAGAGGCCCATTGGCCCATGCTAGGCAGGTCCCGAGTCTGTCCACCCTAGAACCAACCGGCTGAACCCATAAACACATCCAACCTTCGTTTAAAGCTACCTAAAGACCTAACTTCCACTATTGTAGCTAGCAACTTATTCCATAAATCTACTACCCAATTCCCGAACCAATATTTACCCATATCCGACATGAATCTGTTTTTTTTTTTCTAATTTAAATCCATTATTTCTTGTCCTATCCAACGGCGCCATTCTAAGAACTTGCCATTAGATAATTCAAAAACTTCAATCATATCCCCTCTAGCCCTCCTCCTAAGTGAGAGTAAAGTCAGCCTTTTTCAACCTTTCTTCATAAGTAAGGTTTTTAATTCCAGGGATCATTTTTGTATTTCGCCTTTGTACTCTCTCCAAACAATCTATATCAACTGCATAGTATGGAGCCCAAAATTGTACCACATAATCCAAATGAGGTCTCACCAACGCAAGATAAAGTTGCTATAATACTCTAAGAGTCATTGCTATCAGTCCTCTTAATGAACCCAACATCCTATTAGCCTTATTACGCACTGTAATACATTGTTGCCGCGGCTTAAGATATTTGCTCACCAATACTCCTAACTCTCTTTCGCATTCTATTTTACCAATAGTAATATTGTCCAGTTTGTAATTAGTGTTTCTGTCTCTACCCACACTAAGTGTTTAGCATTTATCTATGAATTCCATTTTCCACGTAACCGCCCATTTTGATTATCTAAGTCCCTTTGCAAATTCAGTGAATCTTCATCTGAGTTTATTGCGGCCCCTATTTTTGTATCATCGGCATATCTACTTAAGTCGCTAATTATTCCCATATCCAAATCATTAACAGTTATAAAGTAGCCCTCACATTCTCCATTTTCAATGACTTAGAGCAAATTATCTCCCACCCTACCCATATACCTGATCGCTATGACCATTCTCCTAATATTCTGGAT
>JAYMFT010036045.1:0-15797 GCA_038088735.1 Panulirus argus | reverse complement strand
TATATATATATATATATATATATATATATACTTTATCATGGGTGCAGGATGCTCCTGTTAACTTATTTTATATATTTACTTGATTAAGTTCACACTAGTTGTTAGCTCACAAATGATGACCTACATGTTGATCCCTTAGATCAATATGACTTGGAATATGTCCTGCTCAGGCAAAGCCAACACCCTAGTGATTTCCTACCCACTCCCTATCCATTCTTTCTTTTGATCGACTAGGGTTTTCCTTCTCATGCCTCTGTCGTTCTACGGTGGCTCTAGTTTTGTGGCCACCGTGTACCATTTGGCTGATAGGGACCCGGCATTGTGGGAGTCCAGGAGATTCTTCTTGGTCCGGAACCTTTCTGCTTTCTGTAGATGGTGTTTGACCTGTTGCAAGCTCACTGGAACGTGCACCTGGATATTGCTAAAGCGTGTGGCTGCTTTGGCTGCCTCGTCTACTGTCTCGTTCCCCGTAATCCCCACGTGGCTGGGGATCCAGTGTATGGTGACAGGACGGCCCTGTCGCTGTAGCTCTTGAAGCTTAATGTTGTCTTTTGGGAGGCTGTGTTGCAGCGCCTGCACTGATGACTTGGAGTCCGTGTGTATTATCACGGGCTTCTAGTGCGTGGTAGAAGCGTGTTCCAGGGCTTTGGAGATGGCTACCAGCTCCGTCTGTAGTGTGGAGCAGCCACCTGACAGCCTCCAGAAGCGAGTATGACCTTAGGTGTGGAAAACCGCCCCTCGACCTTCCTTCATCTGTCTGGCCCACTGAGCCGTCTGTGAAATATGCCACAGCTTCAGCATGTGTCTTAGTGGCCATGGCTCTCAAAACCAGGCTTCTTAGGTCTTCCTGCCTGAGGCTGGACTTCTTGTCTCCCAATGCTGTGACTGAGAAAGTGGCTGGTGGAAGAGGGTCCCTTGGAGGTGGTACACTGTACTCGTGGTGTCGCGTGTCCTCCGTCTCCAGGATGGATTCAGCCGCTTGAAAGGCGTCTATGGCGTTGGCCGCCTCATGTGTCCAAGTGGTTCCTCGCGCCCTGTAGCCCGGGCTCTGGTCTTCGTAGTTGAGGGCTTGTCTGACCGCAGATCTTAGCCAGGGTCGCCGCTGTCGTCTGCTTGACTTTTGCTGCTTGGGGTGGCAGCCCGGTCTCCATCTGCAGGTTGCATATCCTGGTCCACATGGGAGCTCCCAGCATGGTCCTAAGTGCATCATTTTGGATGACCTCCATGTTAGTCACCTGGCCATTCCTCAGGCCAATGAGTGCTGGAGCACAGTAGCCTGCCAGCGATCTGATGGCGGCGGTGTAGTACGTCTTGAGCACTTCTATGTTGGTCCCAGCGGCTGGTCTAGTCAGCGACCTCATGATGTTTCCCCTGTTTTTTGCTCTGTGTTGGAGATACTGAAGCTGCGGCCTGAAGCTGAGGTTTCGGTCGAAACACACTCCAAGGCATTGGTGGATGCCGACCCAGGTCACTGGCGTTCCCTGAACGGAGAGCGTCCTGTCCGGCCTCTTGGAGCAGAAGGCCATCGTCCTTGTTTTGGTGGGACTGATCTTGAGACCCAGTCTGTTGCACTCTTCTCAATTAGCATGAGTGCGTATTGGGAGATGGCGAATCTTCTGGGCCCTTGCACTATCAGCTGGAGATCATCGGCGTAGCAGAGGAGTTTAGTTGTAGGCTTGAAGGAGAGCTTCACTAAGTTCTCCATCAGGACGTTGAAGAGTGTTGGGCTCAGGATGCCTCCTTGTGGGGTGCCATTCTCGAGGGGCTTGTATGACGAGACGGTTCCTTGGAATCGTACTCATTCTTGTTGATGCATCAGGTAGTCCTGGATCCGCCCGATGAGCCTCCCCTGGACTCCCTTCTTCGCTAGAGTATCTAGTATTGCCAGTGGACTGGCTCGCTCGAAGGCTTTTTCCAGGCTTAGGAAGACCACTATAGCCGGCTTGCTGTCTATGGTGCTCAATATCTCCGCCATATTGTTTGCTGACCCGGTGTTTTCTGTGTAGGCGAAGATATGGAGGTGCGGAGGACCGACTTTTCACTCGAGCCTGTTGAGAACCATCCTCTCTGCCGTCTTGGCAACGCAACTGAGGATGGTGGTGGGTCTTGTTTTATTTTTTGGTTCTCTCGGCTTGGGGATGGGCTGGATCTCTGGTTTTCTCCATTCCAGTGGAAGTCTCTGCGCTGTCCACGAGGCGTTAATGACTTGTTGCAGTGCCTCGTGTCCAGCCTCTTCAGGGTGTTGGCGGAGGCGGCGTCTTCTGGGGTGGAGAAACATCTCCTCCCTGAGGTTTGGCTTGACCGTCAACCTGGCATTGGGCAACCTCTTCTCTGTGCCAGAGACGGTTCCATAGGCCGTTGTTGCCTCTGTGCTCACAATCCGGACCCTGGGAAGGGCCGGAGTTGAGCTCGTGGCGACGGTGGTGTTGGTTGTGGTTGTGGCGGTAAGGGGCTCTTGGGGTCGTCCTGGTAAACGCAGTTTGCCGAGGAGTTACGGCGGTGACGGAGGATCGACCAGGAACAGAGTCGGTGGTCGAAGCGGGGACTTCGGTCTTGGATCTTAAAGCCTCATGAAGCCTTTGGAGGTTTTCCGCCATCTCGGTCCTAAGGCGGTCGTCTTCCTCGTGCCGGCGGGGATCACGGTCTCTTCCACTTCCTTGGCATCGCCCGTTCGACCAGCTTTACACAACGAAAAATAGCCCTACTTCGGAGGCTTTAAGAAGAGCCTCTCCTAACAGCCCTACTTTCCTACGACCCTCAACCGTGGGTGCTTCTGCGCGATCACAGAATCCCACGGCGACTCGGTAGGCTGCTGCTGACCCTTCGTGCGCACACGAACCCACTCTGAGTGAGGTGCACGTCACTCCGGGCGCTTCGGAGCGAATACAGACCCTACTCTCACCGTAGGATGCAGTAGGCCCCTCCACGACAGCGGAAGAGAAAGAAAGGAGTGAGAGAGAAAGAGTCTGAATGACATTCCACAGGACCAGACTTGAATGCCAGAGACCCTCAGCAGCAGAAGGGGTTCCAGCGGGAGGTCCTAACGCCGTGGGAGAGTCTCTGTATATCAACCCTACCCCTGCTTCCTCAGACGTGTCTAAACTACGTATCTCGGTCGACTAGAGTCGACGGTATCTCGGGGCGGATCGGTCTAGAAGAGGTCAGGCGAGCCTGCTGTCCGCTGTCGACCGGGAGCAGGTGTTTGGCTAGAACGAAGTACTGGACCCTGGACAGCGTGTGCTGTAGCTAGAGCTGGAGAGACCTTCTCGCTGTGGTAGTTGTCTGCCACTCACTGGAGGGCAGCTCTGTCGTAAGGATTTTCCAAGGCCGTTACCCTGTTTATTGACTCTTTATTTTTAGACCATGATGTCCTGCAGAACCTAAGGTCGTTGTCAGGTAAACAAATCATGCCTTTTTGATCTTTATCATAGTCGAGCAAAGTGGAGCATTTTCGGCTAGTGTAACAGTTATTGCCGAAGTGTTAATTCTTAAATGGAGTACTTGGCGACCCTGTTTGACTCGGGGGTCGGCCCGTGAAGACGATAATCTGCCTCATTTCGGTTTCCAGCTGTCTTAATCTCCGGTCAGTTGCCCCTTGGTTCGTGCTTCGTTGTCTCAGGGTTGAAAGGAGGAAGAATCTCGAGTTTCAGTGATGTTTCTAACTAGAATATTTGTTTATGTATGTTCCATGGCACAGGTACAGTTCAGAGGCTCACGGGTCACTCGCGGTGGACAGTACACCGTACCCTTCCTGGACGGCAGGTCACCACGCCGAACCCACCCAACCAACACAGAGTGAAACTGGCGACGAAGCAGTGTTGATTCGAAGATCCGTCAAAGAGAGGTGGTAGGGATATTAAATGCGAATATCGTCTAACGTTACTGCTGCTGGGTAACATGTCAATATCCTTCTTACGTGAACAAAACTTTAGTGATAGGAGTATCCATGCGAATATCGTAGGAGAATGGGAAAGTCTGTTTCGAATGAACCCATGAGTAGTGTCTGAACAGAGCTCATATATCGTCTTCACTGTATCCATTACTTGGTGTCTTCCCTATAATTCTCTAGGTCACAGGCTACATGCATAGTGAGACTGAATGTGATCTCAGAATTATTTCTTAACACCGAAGGTGTTGAAGAACTTTCAATTGGTGGATGTAGCTTACGTTGACGGCCTTCATGACCCTGGCAGCTGTTATACCAAGAGACCAAACAACGAGTCAACCTACTCTAGCAATTGCGTGTGTGTGTGTGTGTGTGTGTAGTACTTATGTGAAAAATGGAATACATGGTGGGAATAACATATTGCCCCTGCCTCCTATGAACAGACACGAAACTAAAACAACCAGACGCAGTTGGGTCTTTGCCCATGTGTGTGTGTGTGTGTGTGTGTGTGTGTATTACACCGGGATTGTCTTATCACCCACTACTGATAAGGTATCAGAGGTTCCATTGAACTCAGATAAAACGGAGATACGAGAAGTGGATGTTTAGAGATCACATCATCACTGTTATAATAGGCTCTCTGCACGGGGTATGGCACATGAAGTCGGTCTGTCTTCCAGTACGGTGATGAAGTGGATTAGATGATCGACGGAGAGCGGTAAATTTAACGACTCAACGTTTTATTGTCTGTGGAGAAGAGTGGGACTTGGGCAGCATTTAGGAATGATGGACAGATAGGGAACGAGACCAGCATCAAAGTTCAAGTTGTATATTAACAGCCAAATTGTACTTCCTATTTGCGGTTAGCTATGTATGGGGTACGGCTATGTTGGGTTATATATATCTGGAAATATAATCACTGCTGTAACACCGCAGTCATATTAAAAACATTTAGGTTATGTGGAAGGGGTTGTGGAATTAGGCATATTAACTTTTTAACCATGTTTATAATCGAAATGTAAATTAACAGTTTTACATTCCTTGTGAATGTGGTTTTGTGTTGTGTTCTTGTTGGTAGAGAGAACGGAAGCCCCGCTGAGAACCACACCGGCAGACGATGCTACAATTAAGGCGGCTTCAGAGGCGATCCCCCTAACCAACTCTGTGGCCGTGAGAGACAACCAACAGTTGGACGATGTCGTGTTGACTGTCAAGCGAAGATTGCTGAAGGAGGAACACCACCACCCGGTATGAAGTCAATGATTTCTTAATGTTCACAGACATAGGACGTCATAGTTATGGGAGTAAGATATCACTATGGATAATAAAGTATAAATGAAATAAGGTTAATACACCACAAATATGAATCCTGCCTGACCACCTAGAATCATGTAATGTTTCTCGGGCACATATGACCGGGCCAACATCAACGAGGCGTCAGGCTCAGGTCACGTTGCCTGCAGCATCTGGGGCTACGTGACATTACGTGGCCTGACTGACGTGACGTTCTCAACACTGTGAAGTTGCTATACTGCAGCGAGAAGCATCCAGCTGTTGAAGGAACGTTTTTTTGCCGTCTCTACGAGCGAGGGCGTCTCCCAATCCCAGGCCGAGCACATCATTCTTATCCTAAAGCGCCCCGTCCTCACCGCTCGTGTCGTCCAACGCTCATTCCAAGAACGGCACCCCTCAGCTCCTGGACTGGCTCAGTGGAGGAGAGGACCTCAGTCTCACTGAACACTCTGGGCAGGAATGGTGGAAACCTGGTAGCCAGGAGACGAGAAGGCTAGCCATCAACACCTGAACCACGACCACGCCCAGGGGGAACTCTGCAGGCGCAGACTCACGAGATTATACGTGACCAGGTCTCCTCCGTGCCTGATATAGGTTTGTGGTTATTAGGTGTGTGTATGTGTGTTGGAAGGGAGGGAGGCTGGAGGGGGTGTTAATGATGTGCGGTAATTGGATTTCGTTTGTCTTCTGTGGTGAAAGGATTATTATTGTGTGAGTGTGCGTGATAGAAGGTGAACACAACCAGTAATATCAAGCAATAATACACATTCCTTTGATTCTGTGTATATATCACACACACACAAAATCCTAAATTAGGTTGACTGGTTGTTTGGATTTAAGCCCTAACAGCTGCCAGGGTCATTCAGGTCGTCAGCGTAAGCTACACCCACCAACTGATGAATTATTATTCTTTAACACCTGCTTTGGGTGATGAAAATAATTCTGAGATCGTATTCTCACTCGCAAGGGGGCCTGAGATCTAAAGTATTATACGGAAAATTTCAAATAATGGTTACACTGAAGACTTGATATGAGCTCTATTTCATTCGAAACGAGATTTCCCCAGTGTATTACGAAATTCGTATGGCTTCTCCTATCACTATGGTTTTGCCCCTAACGTGATCAGAATACTAACAAATATTCATCATCCATCAGCAGTGACGTTCGAGGATATTCACTGCAATATTCTTCCCATCTCTTTTTGATGAGTTTTCGTTCGAATCACACTGCTTCGTTGCCGGTCACACTCGTGTGTTGGTGGGGAGGTTCGGATTCGTGACCTGTCGTCCATAAAGGGTGCAATGGGCTGTCCGCCCTCCACTGCGAGTGAATCTAAAAATTCTGAACGGAGTCGTACATATTGTGCGCAAACCTTTTGATTTCCAGTTCCGATCGAATGATGAATAACGGGAAGGGATGTCACGACAACGTAAAAATCACCACCTAATCTGCTCGTTAGCAAATTAAATCTTTTTTTTTTCTAATTCTTTCCACTTGGAATCCATCCAATTCTTAGATTAAGTAGTTTAAAACTTAGTTTTGTTCTCTTGCTGGGATCAAACCCAGGCATTCACATGAAAGTCTTTTTTGTCACGTTCTTCTGAGTGACGCAAAACGTTCATTCTTCAGAAATCATAAAGTAGGAAGAGAAGGAAAATTACTTAGAAACGGTGATCGAATCTTTAGCTCACAAATAGAGCGTAATGTATATGCACCAGAGAGCACACTGTAATATAGAAACTTTGCGTGATCTTTCGTATATCACATCTCCAGAGCAAAGTGCATACAGTAACGTCAGAAAGTGTAGTACATCCTAAAAGGACAGTACACACTGGGTGTTGATAGCCCCGAGAATCGAACTCTCTCCATCTGTGTGGCAACCAAGTGGCTTGACTCGTGGGCCATTATTGTGGTAGATTGTCTATCAAAAAAGCCTTCCATCATAGCCCAGAGCGTCAGCGGCAGTATTTCCATCCTGTAAGGATTCGCGAGGCATCACGAAATAGGAGATGCTGTTGTAGCTCATCGCGGCATAGGGGCTAGACTACCTGGCTGCCACACATATGGATCGGGGTTAGATTCTCGGGAAGCAGGGTAAAGTCGTTTATATGTATATGTGTGCAGGAGTTTGGGAGATTATTGAATGAGAAAGCTGACATAGTGTATATATAAGTAACGTAATGAAGTTTAGCAGCGAAAAGAGACATTGTTTTTTGAGGTGAATGAGGGGCTAAGGTTCTGGGGGCTTTGAGGAATGTGTGTGGAGAGAGAAGTCACTCTTTCTGTGAGGGCAAAGATGGGTATGTTTGATGGTACAGCAATCCCGAAGGTGTTGTGTAGATGTGAGGCGTGGTGCCTTAGAAATAAAGTGAGGAAGAGGGTGGATGTTTGCGAAATGTTTGAGGACAATAGGTGGTGTGAGGATGTTTGATCATGTAAGAAAGGATAGGGAAGACGAGGTGTGGCAGTGTGGAGAGCGTAGGTGAAAAAGCCGAGGAAGGTGTGCTGCAATGGTTTGAATATATGAAGAGGATGAGTGAGGAGAGGATGACCTAGAATGTTATATACCTCAGAAGTGGAGGAGGCAAGAAGGAAAGAGGGAGACCAATTTGGAGATGGAAATATGGAATGAAAGATGATTTGAGTCCTCTGGGCCTGAACATTCAGGAGGATCCGAGGCTTACGTGGGGTAGAGCGAATTAGAGCATTGTGGTATAGAGGGGGCGGCGTGATGCTGATTGGCTGAACCAGGGCAAATGATACGGTCAGGGGAAAGCACATAAAGGTTGCAGGGCTTAGGTGTAGATTGGGAGCTCTGGTTTTGATATATAACAGCTAGCGGGTGGATACAAGCAAGAAGCCATTCATCGTCTGTTCCCGTGCGCTACTTTACGACGCGGGGGAAGTAGTTGCAGGACCACGCCTGCTTGTAGTTACGCAGTGAGTGTAGTGATACCTTTTGGCGATGATTCGCCACTGCTGCAGTACAACCTCGTCGAAGAACACCCACTGCATGGAAATCCATCCTTCCTTAGGCCCTGATCCTTGTAAATGCTCAAGGTAAGAACACAATATCACGAAGGGATTATTTGAGCACAAAATCTTTTCTTGACTCGGCGGTGGAATAGATTTCATTAAAAAAACTTTATGCAAATTCCTTTCCGGCGACGAGTATATAAGATGGAATTCTCTCATTTTAGTGGATTACGTCCTTTTCAGTCGGCTCTTAGAGACTGCCTTTATGAAAGCATCTAATCAACATCTCATTAAAGGTCAAAGAGTCGGTAATGAAAATTCTTAAAGGTTTAGCATTTTCTGTGCTGAAGTCATTACTCTCCCGTTTCACTGTTTGATTCATTTCCCGTTCAAAGCAGCAGTTTGTTCCTCTGTGTCTACGTTCGGGAAGAAATGATGTCATACAGAGATTTCATTCCCAGGTTTGGAGTCTCGACCCCCGCCACCTCGCTGAGGAATACTGATGAAGTGCTTCCAATGCACAGTCTTCATGCCATCGTCTCAATACCCAACCCTCAAGGTAAGACGAAGGTATATATATATATATATATATATATATATATACCGAATCCATGACAGATGAATTGATAAGGGTGTTAGAGGACTCTTTAGACAAATGAAGCACTGTACTCGTACGTTTTGATTCAGTGAACCACAGTCAGGACAGTAGACTCGAACAAAGGTATACATGTCCCCCTGACCGTGTCATATGCCTTGGTTCAGCCATTTGACAGCGCGCTGCCCCTTGTACACCATATTGTTCCGTAATTCGCTCTATCCAACGTACGCCTCAGATACCTTCCCTGAATATGCAGGCCCCGAGCATTTAAAGCATCTCTCCTTCTATATTTTTATCTCTAAATCAAAATTTCTCCTCATCTCCTCCTCATCTGACGCATAAACACTCCTGGTCAACCTCTCCTCGCTTTGGTCAAGCTCTCCTCACTCCTCCTCGTATTCAAACCACTGCAGCACACCCTCTTCAGCTCTTTCACTCTCGCTCTCCATACTGCCACACACTTCTCTTATGCCCTATCCTCCCATACGCGATCAAACCTCCTCACACCGCCTATTGTCCTCAGACTTTTTATCTCGTAAACATCCCATCCTCTTCTGCACCTTTTTTTTTCTCTCGTTTTTCTCGTAAGTTCCACTCCTCGTATCTACACAACACCGTCGGGATTACTGTACCATCAAACCCTCTGGACACCAAGACCTGTCTCGTCCTAGTTGGTTTCCCGCCGCGCAATCCTGCCCCCTCCGTGGTGAGGCTGTCAGTGTTCCCTCCTCTTCCAGATATCATTTTCGCCGTTGCGTTTGCCAGTTTAAAGAATCCATCTCGTTTGCTCTGTCGTCTCCTCTGTCGCGGCGTAAGTTCCTTCTACCATTTCTCTATAGTTTTCTAAATCCTCACGTTATAGCATTGCCTGCCTCCCGCACGGAAGGTGCCCTTGACCCCGTGCGTGAACAACTCACGAATCTGAAGTCCGTTGCGCTTTGATGTCAGACTTGTGCTCACCCAGGCACTTGTCCAAACCACGCCCTCTTTCCCGCATAGTAACCGCGGGAACACCTCCAGCATGGTATGCTGCAGACGACGTTATCCTCAATCTTGCTAAACACTTTCTTCAGTCTCGCAGTATCACTAGTTTTCGTACTTGCTGCGCTTGCTATGTCAGACCCCCGGCTTCCTGTAAACATCTGTCCATTTCACTTCATTTATTAGTCCGGGGAATAATCGTATATCCATTCCTCTCGCTGTTTCTCTTCCTTGCCTGTTCATTGTTTCCCTCGCTTTCTCAGTATCATCCCATCTGGGTATCTCAGGTTCTCTAAGCTTCGCCAGTATACAACTCGTCCTCTAGCAAAGTCAGCACTGCACATCCTGTATTCTCTCAAATAAAAACCACTCAAAACATTAGTCTTCGCTCTCAAACTATTTGCTGATAGAAAATGTATAAAATCGTCTCTGTCGGAATTGTGTGTACAGAGAATTCACGTCTGATTCCCTCTTCTATGTCATAGTCTCCAGAAATGGTATATTTTTCCTTTTTCCTCCGTTACCACAGTAAACTGAATGTACTCGTCCACTCAGCTCAGTTTTCGTAATCTGTTATTCACAGCAACGTTTTCAGGCATAATTACCATTATATTGTCGACGTATCTATACCATACCGCTCCTCCGTCCATTATTCTTTCGTATTCAACCTTTTCCAACGACTCCTTGAACGACGATGCCATGACAGCCGAGAGAAGTGGAGCCCATGGCTAGTCCTCTGCATGACCTCTCCTTCCCGACACCCGGACGCCCCGACCCTGACACACGCCGAAACCAGTTTTATGTTAGCACTCTTCCTTACAGGTAAGCTCTCATTCACTCTTTCTAGGGCTCTTGGAACTTGACTCTAACGCTCCATTTACGGGCACATTCGCGAGCAAAGCCTTCACGAACGCGAGGATGGATCTTTCCTGGCTTTGGGGGGTGGGGGACCACTTCACGAACTGTCAGATGAGATCTAGGTGATGATTGGAGAGAGGTGGATGGACCGGTGTGTCTGATAAGTGCTATAATCAGTGATATTCTATGCCCACATCTGCACCTGTTGCAATACTCCAATTCAATAGTAAATAGGAAAGAGGATCAGGCATGGGAGGCATACTTGTGTTTGGGAAGAATGAAAATTGCGTAGATGCTCTTGATGCATCGGGCACAGGGAATCGAAGCGTCTTGAATCTACTAGGAATGTTGAGGAGACGGCTGGAGGATTTGATGATTGATGTTGCCGCGTTCCTTCCAGTTTTAGTGGTCGTCCCTCTGCCTTCGTGAAGCGTACGAATCTCCTGGGACATGTCTTATGAGGATGCGGAAGCACAAAGGTCCCATCTTTATGTCCTGTGCGTCGCCAAAGGTAGGAGGAGGACTGGAGGGTGGAGATGGCCCATGAGGAAGCACAAAGGCCTGAAGAGAACTCACTGGGGAAGTCTGCAAGCCATGGAATGAGACATCCACAGATGGCCTTATGATTGTTGCAGTTGACTAGGCTGAAATTTCTGTGAAGTCAGTAATGAAAGAGAGAGCCACATTGATCTAGCGTCTCCTACAGACGGCGATGATTAAAGTCTAGCGAGCCGACGAGGCAAATGGGTGGTTAAGGCGGTCTGTCTTCGAGTTACCAAACTGATGAGACCCTCTGGAACTAGCAACATAAGTGCGAGTCCAGGAGCATATGACACCTTCACAAGCTGGGGACGAGGCTGATGGCAATGGGCAGTAACTCTACGAGAGGGTTCTTAAGTTTGTTGACGTTTAGTATTGGGGAGGATTATGGAGATCACCAACCACTGGGACGTATTGACTCGTGAAGGGAAGTACTGATGATGGAACATAAGGGTCTGGTTGGCTCTGGATTTAGCTAGTGTGATCAGCAGTTGCCGAAGGCTTTAGGGATGTGTGTCTCTCTCGTACGTGCTGAAGGGAGTTAAAGCAAGTATGTCCAGTGACTGCTGGACAGACTTAAAGTGTGACCAGCGAGGGCTGCCATTTGATGAAGAATGGGAAATGAAATGAAAACAAACGGATATCAACTTTTATTTACATGTTTCAGATACAGTAAACAAAAGCTCTGAACACGACAAGTCAGCAAGTGGGCCGTGGGGGACGACGGAATGAAACGCCCGTACCTAACACCGGTACAACCCTCTCTGGCAATAGAGTTCATCTAGATACTAGATAAAAGAGGAAAACAAATCATAAGGAGTTCCGTGCCGACTTCACAATACAGTGTGTAACTTCACACTGTGACTACTACTAAAATGTGTAACATACTTATATACATACATACACACATGCACACTATTTATATATCCTAGCACAAGCCAGGTACCCAGTTTATCGACCAATCCCAAGGGAAGGATGAACAGCTAGGTGGACTGTGGACAGGCTGCAGCGACCAGAATTTGAGCCTATGCGAGCACGACACCGGGCGGCCCGGGAAAGCGTCACCGTCAGGAACGCTAAGCGATACACACACACACACACACACTGAAATGACCAGCTAACTGGCTTTTATATTCCTTCTGATTTCTTCAAGTTGTCTGAACTCCCTTTACACGGATGGGGAGGTTGTGCAAGATATCCCCAATGGGTGTGTCGACGTTTCGATTTGAAAACAAATCATCTTTAGGAGCTTGCGGAGAGGTTCAATGGAATAGGTAAGAACTGATTGCGGGTAACAGGGTGAAGCTGGGTAATAGGTGTGGGCGGAAGCGTAGG
Source organism: Panulirus argus (assembly GCA_038088735.1). Lineage (NCBI taxonomy): Eukaryota > Metazoa > Arthropoda > Malacostraca > Decapoda > Palinuridae > Panulirus > Panulirus argus. The sequence continues at coordinate 3,330 of JAYMFT010036045.1, read as the reverse complement.
GTGTAGCTCTGAGGGCTCAATGGCTGCACCGTGGTGCTGGAACACGTAGTTATAGTTTCCATCACATGCTCCAGCACCATGTAACAGCCAATGACAACGTAGCGCTACTTGTACACCCGCCTTCAAGTATTACCCAGCGTGACACTGCCACCAGCAATCATTCCCACCTGCGCCACTGACACCCCCCTCGACACACACCTGAATAGAATTTGATATATTCAAATCGAGACGTGAAAAAATTACCATTATTAGAGACCTTAGAAAAAAAAAAAACTCACCCATATAGAGATATATATTAGACAACACGGAAGCAACTCAGAAAGAATCTGCTGAAAAGCCAATTATCTGATCACGTTCACAGAATATATGTATATAGGAAGAGCTGCAACCAAGTCAGATATCCTTGCATCGCGCGGGAAAGTTGAAACAAGAGACTCCAACAAACCTCTTTCCTGCAAGATGTAAGAATATATATATATGCCGGGTGATGTTGGGAATCTGGCTCGATATCTATCGTCAAAACACCGTAACAAGAACTTTATGTAGTCTGCCATGATTAGATGGGATCGCAAAAACACATATCCCGTGGTTTTCAGACAGTTGCTATACACACACACACACACGCATATCTTAGGAATGTCTAATGATATGTTAGGATCTGCAACTACACACAGCTCGAGTTAAGACGCGTTTCCTCGGTTGGCAACCCTTCCACCCAAGGCATTACATCAGGCTTAGTGGATTCAGTAGCGTAAACACACAAGAATGAAAATACCAAAGATATGGTCTCCGAAACCTCAGACACACTTCAGTTATTTCTGCCCTAACTGCCTCGTTGGTAAGGGCGCGAATTTCTCTCTCGGGTGGTGGGAATATCAACCACTGTGTCTGCAGTGAGGTAATTTCTCCCTATTTTGGCCCAGGGGAAAAATACGCGCACCTCGCTGTACTGACGCCACGAGCACTTATCGCTACTTTAGCTTCGACTAACACTTTTTCGCTGTCTTAGCGCCCATAACGCCTATCGCTGTCCCAGGAACTCCTATCACTCTATCAACGCCATGAACGTGCCACTTTATCTAGACGCTGGGAACTCCTATTCCTATCTCAGCGCCTAAAACACCTATTACTATCTCAGCACCAGGAACGCCTATCGCTGTCTCAGCACCTATAACACCTATCACTATCTCAGCGCCTATAACACCTATCACTATCTCAGCGCCTATAACACCTATCGCTATCTCAGCACCAGGAAAGCCTATCGGTTACTCAGCGCCTATAACACCTGTCACTATCTCAGCGCCTATAACACCCATCAGTACCTAGGCACTAGGAACACATCTGCACTATGCCTCTCTCAGAAGAAGCTCTCGTGGTCTCCGGCTGTAAGAACTGCTCTGTCGGAGTGTCAGCGAGTGTGGCAAGGACAAGTGAAACATCTTCGACCTCAAAACTAATTTGGCGAAGAACAGGACGCCTTCAAGAGAGATCTTGAGTATGTACTTGTCGGATGATCTTTGCAGAAGCGTGTTAGAAATAAGGTAAACCATAAGGTGGTATGTATATGTCTATTTGCTTCAGTGTCTGTGAGACGTGTGCCTTTGCGTGCATGAAATCATGGGCAAGTGTGTGTGTGTGATGTTACTGAGATTATTCCTGTTATGGGGAGGAGGGTCTTACAGTCGTGTTGGCCCTGAAAAATATGTGAGGTAGTCTTACACCTCTCTGCACACACACACACACACACACACACACACACTAATCTAAGTCAGGTTCCCATATATCGATCTACCCTAAGAGGAGGATGACGAGCTAGGGTAGGGTATGGGCCAACTGCCGTGCCAGGGATTTGAACTCATGTGTGTATGTTTGTGTTTGCATGATATGTGTAACACGGATCATACATGCATACTTCTGAGCAGTTATCTATACGTACTAGAAATATACCTGCTCGGACTGAATGAGACGGGAGTTCAACACACTGGGAACCCCAGCAATTGAACCTTTTCCTTCGTCCTATCATTACATTCATTCCATCCATCCCCTAGTAATTCTGTCCTTATGAAAATACTTCTCGCTTTTTGCATCTTGCCCAGTACGATTCTCGCTTAACGTTTTTGCCGCGAACTCAGGTTGTCTTTCCTATGCATTTCTGAGAACTCTTTTCACTATCGGTGTGTGTAATGTGTATCTAGAAACTTGAATATGCCTGATTTTCTCCTCACTCCTCTCTCTTCCACAATGGACAAAAGATCATACCCACTAACCTCTCCCCTGTAACTCGGTTCTCTTATTTCAGGCACCATCGTTCCTGCCGTTCTCCAGACTTCTCTAATACGTCTCCTTGTTCATATCAGTTCAGGAAACCTGCGTTTTCAAAGGTTTCTGACCCCATGATAATTTGAATTCTCCCTTCCATCTTACAAATAAAATCCCCCATTATTTGAACTGTACCATCTTTGAAGACTACATGTCTCTCTGCTTCTTGCCCAGTCCTAAATTGTTCTTTCGTGGGTATCATTATGTATTTGCCTTGATCCATCAGAACTCTTTTCTAGTCTTATAGGCCACAGACGCTAATGACGGAAGTCTTTCCTACAGTCATTCCATCCCATGTTGTACTCTCTGACCGCGCCATCCACCATTGTTCCCCGAAACACGATGGTGTTCCTTATTTAAGAGGGAGTTTATCCCACCTCTGCTTTCTGTTTTCATTCTTACTCTCATATATATATATATATATATATATATATCCCTACGGACGGATTAAGTCAGTTCCCTGTTAAGCAAGTCTCCTCACCACTACTCCCGCAATATCGAGTCTGCTTTCTCTTATTCAGTCCTTAAACTCCAATTCTCTTTAGTCTTGACACCGAGTCCATCTGTTTTCATCTACGTTGTTTTCGGTCTGCCATTCGCATCACATAACGCTCCTGTCATCTCTGAGGCAGTGGTCGGGTGGGGGCGCTGCTAAGCTCTCTACCCTCATGTGGTGTTCCCCGTTTTTTCTCTTCCTTGCTCTTTTGTAGTTTTCTCCATTCAGTCTGTCTCTTCTGTGAAAACGCCACCAAATTCCTCCTTTTTAGGCACAAGTGTGTGTATAGTGTGTGTGTTTATGTAGTGTGTGCGTGTGAGAGTTTTTATGAGTGACTGTGTGTGTGTGTGCGTTTGTAGGAATGATTGTGTGCATGGTGTGTGTGTGTGTGTGTGTGTGTGTGTTTGTAGGAGTGTGTGTGTGTGTGTGTGTGTGTGTGTGTGTGTGTGTGTGTTGTGTGTGTGTGTGTGTGTGTGTGTGTGTGTGTGCGTGTGTGTGTGTGTGTGTGTGTGTGT